>JARQOD010001004.1:0-27313 GCA_033576555.1 Oophaga sylvatica | reverse complement strand
GGGGTTTCGGTGGTCCGGCGATATGACTCCCATACCGCGATATCAATCTGAGCAAGCACCGTCCCCGGCTGCCATTTTCCCGGAGGCCACCGCACCATAGCAATGGATATGCGGGCCTCCGGGCTTTCACAAAATGTCGGCGGAGCCCCCCGAACCACAGAGCATCACCACCGAATCTGCCGCATCTGCTGCACCAGCCTGGGAAGGGAGTGTGATCATCGCCTAGCAGTGCCGGACCAGGACCGCCACAGAATCGCCCGACTCCTGCTGCGGTCAGAGTATTTGTAAGTATATTCCGACTTTAAGACGCACCCCAATTTTCCCCCAAAAGTATTTTTGAAAAAAGTGCATCTTATAGTCCGAAAAACTTTTTACACTTAAAAAATATTACAAAAAGGAAAATAGGCCGATGCAAAAGTTTGGGCACCCTTGGGTGATTTGTGTACTCAGATAACTTTGACCAAGGTTTCAGACCTTAATTAGCCTGTTAGCGTTATGGCTTGCTCACTATCATCATTAGGAAAGGCCAGGTGATGCAAATTTGCCAGCTTTATATAAACCCTGCCTCCTCTAACCTTGTGCCAAAAAACAGCAGCCATGGTTCTTCTAAGTAGATGTCTAGCTCTCTGAACTCGAAAATGTGGAGGCCACAAAGCATGTTATCAGGAACAGTGGAGATCAAGATAAGGTCTGAAGACCCAAGCAAAATTTCAGTGATACCTGCTCGTACGATTTTTAGACAGGCAAATCAGAACTCCCTGCTTGACTGCAAAAGACCTTCAGAAGGATTTAGAGACTCTGGAGTTGTGGTACATTGTTCTACTGTTTAGAGATACCTGTACAAATATGGCCTTCATGGAAGAGTCATCAGAAGAAAACCTCTCCTGCATCCTCCCAATACATTTTACAGTCAGAAGTATACAAAGAACATCTATACAAGGCTGATGCATTTTGGAATCAAGTCCAGTGGACCAATGAGGTTAAAATTAAACTCTTTGGCCACAATAATCAAAGGTATGGGTGGAGAAAAGTGTCACAGGTTTACCGCATCAGAGAGGAGCCAGAAGACCACAGTATCTAAGTTCACGTACTTCTGCACTTTTCCTTCATATTAAATGGTGCAGGTTTCTGTCAGCAGTACAGGGGTTAAACTGTTCAACTTGGATTATCTGTAGCTTCCTGCTTGGAGGATCTCAGCTGTGCTGTATCGGCCAGTGCCCTCTCGTATATATTGTCGCCTCTGGCAATTTGGATTGCCAGTATTAAGTCTTGTGCTTCCTGGTGAGGAGTGGAGGATTTGGTGTTTGGTAGAGGTGTTTAGGAGAGTTCTGTGACTGTTGCTTGGTGTTTCGGTTGTGTGTATAGCCCCCATCCAGTTTACTGTCCATATCCCTCCAGAGTCTCTCTCTGTTGTCTGTGAGTGCATATTTTGTATGTTTGGTATTTTCTTTTATCCCTTAACATCCTTCCTTGTGTGAGTTTCTTGTATCAAACCCGCTAGTCTGACCCCCGCCTAAGTTTAAAGTGAACATTATGATTCGGCCACCACAGATCTCCTTACTCGGCATTTATGGTGGTCTGCGGTGCATCAGGATGTTCGGGAGTATGTAGCTGCCTGTAGTGTGTAAATGTTCTAAGACCCCTTATATTCGTCCACCTGGGTCCCTCCAACCATTGGCGATTCCCAATAGACCTTGGACTCATCTATCATAGATTTCATTATTGATGTAGTCGTAGCTGCAGGTAATACAGTTATTTTGGTGGTGGACAGGTTCAGCAATATGTCTAATCTTATTGCACTATTTGCTTTATCCAACGCCAAGATATTGGCGCAAATTTTCATCAAATAATCTCACGATTTCTATGGGATGCCTACCGATATATTGTTTTTGACCTCGGGTGCAATTCATTTCCGAGTTTTGGAAAGCGTTTTGCGCTCGGTTAGGGATCCATCTATCATTTTCATCCACCAGCTAAAGGGCAAACTGAATGTGTTAACCAGAATCTTGAGACTTATCTTGTATCTTTTGTATCTGAGAATCAGGAAAATATTGGGTTACTTTATTTTTCTAGCTGAATTAGTGGTGAATAACCTTTGTCATGAGTCTACTGGTAAGTCCCCATTCTTCGGTGCCTACGGTTTTCCTCCTCAGTTCAGCTCGTTTAATAGGAATTGTTCCTTGGAAATACCTGAAGAGGAACAATTTTCATAATCTAATACGTTTGTGTGGCAAGGGTTCTTAATAATTTTGAAGAAGATGGAATCCACATATGAGTGTGGCTGATCGGAGACGTTTGGTGGGTCCGGACCTGTGTGTTGATGACTTATTATTGTTGTCCTCGAGTAATATTAAGTTGAAGGTTAGTTCTTGGAAACTGGTTCATTGGTCCTTAGAAGATTGTTCCCATCATCAATCCTGTAGTATTTCGCCTGGCGTTGCCACCTACTTTTAGGATTCATAATGTGTTTCACTGGTGTTTCCTCAAAAAATATGTTGCTTCTTCTGAGCCATCACCACTACCTCCATCTCTAGTCATAGTTGATGGGAATTTGGAGTTTCAGATAGCTAAGATCATGGATTCTCGCTTTGTTCGGCGGTCTTTTCAGTATCTGGTACACTGGAAGGATTATGGTCCTGAAGGGAGGATGTGGATACCAGCATCTGACTTACATGTGGTTAGGTTAATCCAGTCCTTTCACACAGCACACCCTGGTAAACCCTGTCCTGATTCTCCGGAGAGCCCTCTTAGAAGCTGGTTACTGTCACGGGATTTACCACGCCAGAGAGGATCCAGAAGACCACAGCGTTTGAGTTCACATACTTCTGCACTGAAAAGAAGCACTTCTTCAGGGGTTAAACTGTTCAGCTTGGAGTCTCTGAAGCTTCCTGCTTGGATGAAGGCAGCTGTTTAGTATTAGCCACTCCCTTCTCCTATACATTCTTGGCACTGGCAATCTGGATTGCTGGTGTTAAGTCTTGTGCTTCCTGGTGAGTGTGAGAGGATTTGGTGTTTAGGAGAGTTGTTCTGTGACTGTTGCTTGGTGTTTTGGTTGTGTGCATATTCCCCACCCTCTCTTATTTTGTTTACCTTCCTTATCTCTACAGTGTTCCCCTCTGTGGTCTGTGAGTGCATATCTTGTGTTTTGGTGTTTTAATTTATTCCTGTACGTCCTTCCTTGTTTGTTTTGTGTATATACATAGGAAAGCAGGGTAGGATTAATAAAATGTAACTTTTAATAGTTAATGCTAAAATTAGAGCCATTTATATGAAAAAAATCAGAAACAATACAAAAACAATGCACATAAAAACACAAAAATATCACTTAAGGGTATGCCACACTAAACAGCGTCGCTAACGAGATCGCTAAAAAAACGTCACTATTTAGCGATCCCGTTAGCGACGTTGTGTGTGCGGCATCTAGCGACGACGTGGCCCCTGCTGAGATCCTGCTGTGATCTCGTTCGTCGCTGACATCGTTCCGGGCCCTATTTTTATCGTCGGCGTCCCGCTGGTAAGTATATATCGCTGAGTGTGGCACCTTTTTTTAGCGATTTAGCGGTATTTTGTACCGCTAAAGTCGTTAAGAGATCGCTAACCGCGATAGCGTCCTTAACGACAGCGCTAAATTTGGCCGCCACTAGCGATATTGAAACGATCCCGCTAGCGATCGCATTAGTATGCGTCGTTATCGTGATCGCTAGCGGGATCGTGTAGTGTGGCAGTACCTTTAGCCATAGTGATGAATACATATCCGGTTATTATTGTAAATGATGTTTAAGTCACTTGACAAGTGGAAAGGTTTTCAATATTAGAGTAGGACTGTCCCACAGAGGGTTGCCTTGACGTGGCGGGATGGCTTGTACATTTTTGATCAAAATTATGTTTACTAAATACCCTTATGATTATTACTACCTTCATGCATTTTTGCAAAAAGATTTTTTATTTCATTTTTGGATATTTGTTTTTTTGTGCCTGTTTTTCTGTGTAATGGTCATGTGTTAATATGCATTTACATTTTGCATACACATTAACTTACTTTTTCAGTTCAGATCTAGTTTTCTATGTAGTTCATAGTGCATTCCGTGCATATAAGGGTGTGACCGCCCTGTTTTCTGAGTTGAGAAAATCCATCCTGTCTGGCCAGAGCTTCAACTGGTGGGTTCAGTCCCTCTGCCCTTGTTCACATTTAAGTCACTTGACAAGTGGAAAGGTTTTCAATATTAGAGTAGGACTGTCCCACAGAGGGTTGCCTTGACGTGGCGGGATGGCTTGTACATTATTTTGATCAAAATTATGTTTACTAAATACCCTTATGATTATTACTACCTTCATGCATTTTTGCAAAAAGATTTTTTATTTCATTTTTGGATATTTGTTTTTTTGTGCCTGTTTTTCTGTGTAATGGTCATGTGTTAATATGCATTTACATTTTGCATACACATTAACTTACTTTTTCAGTTCAGATCTAGTTTTCTATGTAGTTCATAGTGCATTCCGTGCATATAAGGGTGTGACCGCCCTGTTTTCTGAGTTGAGAAAATCCATCCTGTCTGGCCAGAGCTTCAACTGGTGGGTTCAGTCCCTCTGCCCTTGTTCACATTTAAGTCACTTGACAAGTGGAAAGGTTTTCAATATTAGAGTAGGACTGTCCCACAGAGGGTTGCCTTGACGTGGCGGGATGGCTTGTACATTATTTTGATCAAAATTATGTTTACTAAATACCCTTATGATTATTACTACCTTCATGCATTTTTGCAAAAAGATTTTTTATTTCATTTTTGGATATTTGTTTTTTTGTGCCTGTTTTTCTGTGTAATGGTCATGTGTTAATATGCATTTACATTTTGCATACACATTAACTTACTTTTTCAGTTCAGATCTAGTTTTCTATGTAGTTCATAGTGCATTCCGTCCATATAAGGGTGTGACCGCCCTGTTTTCTGAGTTGAGAAAATCCATCCTGTCTGGCCAGAGCTTCAACTGGTGGGTTCAGTCCCTCTGCCCTTGTTCACATTTAAGTCACTTGACAAGTGGAAAGGTTTTCAATATTAGAGTAGGACTGTCCCACAGAGGGTTGCCTTGACGTGGCGGGATGGCTTGTACATTATTTTGATCAAAATTATGTTTACTAAATACCCTTATGATTATTACTACCTTCATGCATTTTTGCAAAAAGATTTTTTATTTCATTTTTGGATATTTGTTTTTTTGTGCCTGTTTTTCTGTGTAATGGTCATGTGTTAATATGCATTTACATTTTGCATACACATTAACTTACTTTTTCAGATCAGATCTAGTTTTCTATGTAGTTCATAGTGCATTCCGTGCATATAAGGGTGTGACCGCCCTGTTTTCTGAGTTGAGAAAATCCATCCTGTCTGGCCAGAGCTTCAACTGGTGGGTTCAGTCCCTCTGCCCTTGTTCACATTTAAGTCACTTGACAAGTGGAAAGGTTTTCAATATTAGAGTAGGACTGTCCCACAGAGGGTTGCCTTGACGTGGCGGGATGGCTTGTACATTATTTTGATCAAAATTATGTTTACTAAATACCCTTATGATTATTACTACCTTCATGCATTTTTGCAAAAAGATTTTTTATTTCATTTTTGGATATTTGTTTTTTTGTGCCTGTTTTTCTGTGTAATGGTCATGTGTTAATATGCATTTACATTTTGCATACACATTAACTTACTTTTTCAGTTCAGATCTAGTTTTCTATGTAGTTCATAGTGCATTCCGTGCATATAAGGGTGTGACCGCCCTGTTTTCTGAGTTGAGAAAATCCATCCTGTCTGGCCAGAGCTTCAACTGGTGGGTTCAGTCCCTCTGCCCTTGTTCACATTTAAGTCACTTGACAAGTGGAAAGGTTTTCAATATTAGAGTAGGACTGTCCCACAGAGGGTTGCCTTGACGTGGCGGGATGGCTTGTACATTATTTTGATCAAAATTATGTTTACTAAATACCCTTATGATTATTACTACCTTCATGCATTTTTGCAAAAAGATTTTTTATTTCATTTTTGGATATTTGTTTTTTTGTGCCTGTTTTTCTGTGTAATGGTCATGTGTTAATATGCATTTACATTTTGCATACACATTAACTTACTTTTTCAGTTCAGATCTAGTTTTCTTTGTAAATGATGTTGTAGCTTTAACCCTTAGACCAATCCAAAGGGCAAAAAAAAATCATAAGAGGTTAGCTATTATTCAAGTCAAATAGATCAAATGCCCTGGTTTAGATTCCAATGCAGTAAATAAAAAGGAACAATCTCACATCATGTTGTTCCTCAATAATTTGTATCAGGGTGGATTGATTTAAATCACGCCGATTTAAATCAACGATTTAAATCATGATTTAAATCAAAAGATTTTTTTAATATAAATCACTATTAAAATCTAAAACTTTCAATCATTGTTCAATTAACTCCACACTTCTAGCTTGGTTTCACTTTCTGTAGCTTGGTTTCAGTTTCTTTTTCCATTCAGTTGACATGCCCAAACTTGTTGGATAGTCAGTCAGCAGTACTTGGCTGTAGTAACAATCAAACTTCAGAAGTGATCTGCGTGAGCCATGGCAGGTCGTAAGAGAGACCCTATTTGGGTTCATTTTGTTGAGATGCCAGCAGAGCTTGGAAAGAAAGGTGGGAGAGCAAAGTGCAAATACTGTCAAAAGGATATCCAAGGACTTGTTTGCCGTTTGAAATCACATTATGAAAACTGCAACCAGAAGGGAAATGAAGATGTTGATAGTGATACAACTAATGTCAATGAACCCCCACAGCTTCTTATGCACCAGGACCCTAGCACTAGTGGTAAGTCTGGCAATTACAACCTATTTTAACAGACGTTTTACTGGGATGGTTAAAGTCTATGAAAAGAAAAATTTCTAGCACTAGTTCTGGAGTATAGAATTTAAATTTATGTTAAGGCAATATTTCACAGAAGATTAACGTTAAGTAAAAATAAAAGAGTGTGTATACGCCTATTTTTTTTTTTATTGTAGGCTACAATTCACTTTTGAAGTCTGCCAAATTGACCATTTTTTTAAAAAAACATTTTTAAAACTTTTGTGACATAATTTTTTTCAGTTGCTCTGATATTACTAGTATTACAGCAACTTCACCGGAAACTTGAGTAGCATAACTTTTGAGACAGCCCTTATAGGACGAGGACCATTACATTGTTCAAAAAGTTTTGTTTCAAAATATTTTCGTTATATTTCTTCAAATACGCAGTCGAATTATATTTTTAATTACTGTGCTTTCAGGGTCAAATATGGCTTGTGCTGCACGTGACAATCAATATCTGGGTACAACTTCAACAAAGCAGCCCAACAAAAAACTTTGCGTGCAAAGTGTAGAAAAATTCCTCTTAAAGACTACGACGAGCCAGAAAGAACATTTTGATGAATTGCTAAATTCATATTTGCAACCAATTCTGCTTTTCGACTAGTTGAACACCCATTGTTTGTACAAATGATCGAAGGAATAAGACCAGGCTACAAACCACCAAGTAGATTTGATATCTCAGGAAAACATCTTCAGGCTGTATACGACAAAGAAAGAGCGGCTTGTACAAAATATTTGAAAGACAAAGTTGTTAACATGAGCTTGGATGGTTGGAGCAACATCCACAACGACCCCATAATTTGCACTTGTGTCACAACAGAAGATGGTGAAACTTACCTTACAGACACAATCGACACATCTGGAAATTCACATACTGCTGAATATTTACTTGAAATTGCTAAGAACTCAATTCACCAATGCCAAGAACAGTTTGGATGTAAAGTAAGGAGCTTAGTTACTGATAACGCAAGCAATGTGGCAAAAATGCGAGCGGAACTGGCACATGAGGATGACACAAATGTCATTACATACGGTTGTTCTGCCATTTGTTGCATCTTTTGGCAAAAGACCTGCATATTTCGGGTGTCAAGGAACATGTTGTAGAAATTGTTAAATATTTCCGCAATAATCATTTTGCACATGCAACCTACAAGGAAATGGGAGGACTGAAGTTGGTTCTACCACAAGATGTTAGATGGAATACCTTGGCTGAATGCTTGGAACTGTTTATTAACAACTGGTCAAAATTAGTGTCCATTTGCGAAACACATCGGGATAAAATTGATGCTAATATACGAAGCAAAGTATTAAATCTTGGTGTGAAGAGAAATGCGAGGACCTTTTGGAAAGGTTAAAGCCAATATCTATTGCGTTGGATAAAATGCAGAAAGATACTGCAACCATAGCTGATGCCACAGAAGTTTGGAAAGATTTAGAAGGTTCGCTAGATCGCTTGAACCTCTCAAACAATGTAAAGGTTGCAATACACCACCGCAAGGACCAAGCATTAAAAGAAGAACACTATTTAGCCAATATCTTGCATCCCATCTACAGAGGGAAAAACTATCTGAGGCGGAAATCAACTCTGCAATGGAGTGGCTCGCCAATACTAACCATGACATTGTGGCAACTGTGCTGAAATTGAAGTGTGAATCTGCACCATTTCAAAAATACATGTTTGCAGATAACGTCGTTAATGAACTAAAACCACTGGACTGGTGGAAGTCGCAATCACTTGTTCTTCCAGCGAAGATAATAAATGTAGCTACTCAGCTACTGACTGCATCGGCTTCATCGGCAGGAGTAGAGAGATTGTTTTCTTCATTTGGTTTTGTGCACACAACAGTCCGAAACCGCTTAGGATTAGGAACTGCTAAAGCAGGACAACTAGTTTTCCTATTAAAAGTCCTAAATAAACAGTAGGCTTAAAGGACTGATGTATTCACTGAAGATGTTTGCTTACTTCAAACGTTAGAGATAGGCTATTGTTAAAAAGTACTTACTCTCTGTAGTTCAATTCTGATTGTTTAATAGTGCAAATAAAAATTATTAGGTTTCATAATCATCAACTGTTTTAATATTTTTATTTGTGTAAAATAATTTGATTTGCAAAAAGACAAAGTTTTGCTTGTGTACAACTTGATTAAAAAATCCTATTTAAATCAAAAAATCCGATTTTTTTGATTTTTTTTTAAAAAATCATGATTTTTATCCACCCTGATTTGTATATTCGCTGACCTCATAAGGATCCTAATTTCCATTAGGGAAGGGGAGGCACACACTTCTGTCCATACCTTGCTTTCCTACAATACTTCAGATTGAATACAAACACAAACACATGAGCCATGCACACAGTGAACAAGGCTGTAGGGACATTGTTCACACCACCGAAAGACTGAAACATAGAAAAGCACAGTAAAACAAACGTATAAAAATACTTGTTCACTGTGTGCATGGCTCATGTGTTTGTGTTTTTATTCAATTGGTTTCTTGTTTTTGCAAGAGTAGGGAGGTTTTACACCCCTCCTTTGTGAGCAAATCACATAAAGGCCGTTCTCTGCAGCATGTCCACATTGGACATTACCTTTCTGAATCCTGCTCATATAGGTGCTATACACCTGACCAGGTTTTTAAATACATCAGTTAGGGATGAAATACATTAGTTAGGGACTGCTCTGATACGGGTATACCTTGACGTTTGGTAGAGCGGCTTAGTATACATTTTTTTTCAAAAAACGTATCAACCAAATGCCCTGTGTTTTATCATCTTTTTACAAGCACTTGCTGTTTACTGTTAGTTTTTTACAACAGAGTATTTTTATACATTTGTTTTATTGTGTTTTTCTATGTTTCAATACTTTAGATTGGTAGCCATTTTGCTTAATTCCTTGTGCACCTGGGAGGGGACAGATAAGGGCTGATTCAGAAGTTCAGCAAGGTACGTGGTCCCGGCGTCTTCACCATCAGAAGTAACCTGAGAAGCAGGGATAGCTAGGGTGCCTATCATTAGGAACCGGGAAGGAGCCCCTGGCCCCAGGTTATCTGACAACAAGGGCACAGAATTTGAGGAAAAGAACATCTTGGCCAAAAATTAAGCATGGGGGTGGATCAATCATACTTTGGTGTTGTGTTGCAGCCAATGGCACGGGGAGAATTTCACAAGTAGAGGGAAGAATGGATTCAATGAAACTTCAACAAATTCTTGATGCAAACATAACTCCATCTGTGAAAAAAGCTGAAGGTGGAAAGCGTAAGAGCATGGCTTCTACCTAAAGACACGTCAGGATCCACAATAGACGACCTCAAGAGGCTCAAGCTGAAGGTTTTACAATGTCCCTCACAGTCCCGTGATCTGACCATCATTGAAAATCTGTGGCGAGACCTCAAAATAGAAGAGGATGCAAGACGCCCCAGGAATCTCACAGAACTGGAATAATTCTCCAAGGAAGAATGGATGAAAATCCCTCAAACAAAAACTGAAAGACTCGTCTGACTGCAAAAAGCGTTTACAAGCTCTGATACTTGCAAAAGGGGCTGCTACTAGGTACCAAACATGCAGGGTGTCCAAACTTTAGCATTTTCTTTTTTAAAATGTAAAATATGAAAATATATTTATTTTTTGCCTAAAATACAAAGGTAATGTGTCATCTTTAATTTTAGGCCTTTTAGAGAACGTTTAATCTTCAACTTGCTTAACTGTCCACAATAACAGTAATTTTGTCCAGTTGTGTCCAAAGTTTTATATGCCATGTGTTTCAGTCACTGTATGGCCGGGGTCACACTGGCGACAGAATCGGACGACTGCAATACGATGAAATATCGCATTGCAGTAGGACCTATGTTAATCTATGGAGCAGCTCCCAGTATCAGATTTTTTGTGGTCCGTTTTAAACGTCCGAGTGCAATCGCAGCATGCTGCGATTGTCACCGATTGTGGGTCGACTATCGCCAATGCAAGTCTATGGGAGCGATGAAAAATCGGATTACAAACGGACCGCACGTGTGACTTGCGATTAAATCGCAACTGTGTCCTTTAGAAAAGCCGGCAATTCATCCCCGGCTATACTGTAAAATCACACTGACAGCTTTAATAAAGAATAGAAAGAATAGATATACACACATAGAATACATATATATATATATATATATATATATATATATGTCATTGTGACATGTATATATACATATATTTATAGTTCTTACACTTCTACATACTGTAATAGCCGCTAATTCAATTGCCGGCTTTTGTGAAATCACAGAAGCCGACATGAAATGATACATTGTTTCCACACAGTTAACCATGTCATTTCCTGTATTTTGATATATGGTTTGAACTTACAATTACAGAAGTGTATGTGTGCAAAATTTCAGACATGTAGGGGTTAATTAAAGGTTTAAATTCGTTGAAAAAAAATGCGTGGGCTCCCGCTGTATTTTCTCCACCAGACAGACAAAGCAAGCAAGTGGGGGCAGATAATAATAGCCTAGGGAGGGTACATTTTTTTTGTGCCCCCCTGGCTACTAACATCTGCCCCCAGACACCCCAGAAAGGGCAAATCTCTAATTAGATTTGCCCTTTCTGGCACTTTGCCCGTCTATTCCCATTGCCCTGTAGCGGTGGCGAATGGGTTAATAAGGGGTTACAGCCACCTTGCAATTGAAAGGTGACTGTAAGCCAGGTTAATAATTGAGAGCTGTCAATTAGACAACTATCAATTATTAATCCTATTGAAGTAAATAAAAAAACACACACACACTTTAAGAATAAATAATTTTAATGAAATAAAAACACATTTTTTTGACCATCTTTTATTTTACTCTTAATCCGTGCGAGGCCCTTGATCTCCTAAAATAAATATAAAATAATAAAACAACATTATTCTTACCTATCTGGCGATCTGTCACGTCCCACGATGTAATCCTTCACAAAGGGTTAACTAGCAATCAGCTAAGCAGCGCAACTAATGCTGCGTGCTCAGCTGATAGCTCCTGAATGAATGAGCTTATCTCCTGCCGACAGGAGAGGATGTGATTAATGAATGAAGCTTAATTGATTGTGTCCCACTTTCACCTTAGGTCAGGTCACTGAAGTGAAAGTGGCAATAAATCAATTAAGCTTCATTCATTCATCTCTTCCTCTCCTTTCGCTGGGAGAGGAAGTTATTCATTCAGGGGGTGTTACAGCTAGGAGACAGCATTAGCTCTCTGCTCGCTGTAACCTGTTAACCCTTTCTGATGGATTACACCGTGGGACCTGACTGTACATCGGATTGGTAAGAATAATTTTGGTTTTTTATTTTATTTTTATTACGGAAATGGTTTTAGCTGGAAAATAAAATATGGTCAAAAACTGTGTTTTTATTTCATTAAACTTCTTTTTTATTAAACTGTGTGTGTTTGATTTTTCTTTCATACAATAGGATTAATAATTGATAGTTGTCTAATTGACAGCTCTCAATTATTAACCTGGCTTACAGTCACCTTTCAATAGCAAGGTGGCTGTAACCCCTTATTAACCCATTCGCCACCGCTACAGGGCAATGGGAATAGACGGGCAAAGTGCCAGAAAGGGCAAATCTAATTAGAGATTTGCCCTTTCTGGGGTGTCTGGGGGCAGATGTTAGTAGCCAGGGGGGGCACAAAAAAATGTACCCTCCCTAGGCTATTATTATCTGCCCCCACTCGCTTGCTTTGTCTGTCTGGTGGAGAAAATACAGCGGGAGCCCACGCATTTATTTTCAACGAATTTACACCTTTAATTAACCCCTAACATGTCTGAAATTTTGCACACATACACTTATGTAATTGTAAGTTCAAACCATATATCAAAATACAGGAAATGACATGGTTAACTGTGTCTAAACAATGTATCATTTCATGTCGGCTTCTGTGATTTCACAAAAGCCGGCAATTGAATTAGCGGCTATTACAGTATGTAGAAGTCTAGGAACTATAAATATATATATATATATATATATATATATATATATGTCACAATGACATGTGTATATATATATATATGTGTTCTATGTGTATATATCTATTCTTTCTTTTGTGATTTAAATACTATTCTTTTGGATCCATTATATGTCAGTTTTGCAAGCCTGCGAGAAATTCTCGCAAGTCGGATGAAAATCGGATGTTACAAGGTACACACACATGCGACTAAATCGCATCTTTGAAGGAAAATCGGATGCCAGGCGGATGTGTGATGTTTTCATTTTGTTCCGATAATCGACCGACTAAAACGGTCCGATTTTTTGTAGTTGTGTCTGACCCCGGCCTATTTCCTATAGATGAACTCATGGAAAGAAATTCACCAAAGAGATGTCCCCGTCCTCTGTGCCCCCAGGACCGTCCACAGGAGAATCACAGTGTCCTGGAAGATCATCAGGTAGACGGTGCTGAGCCCTGTACCAGATCTGTATATGGGGGAACATTTCTGATCGAGGTCATAGGTGTCACAGATTTTGGTGTTTTTTTTTTTGTATTGTGCTGATTGTTACATCTGATAAATCAGGAGGAAGATCCGACTAAGAATAAAGTGAAGTATGAGACAGAAGAAGAAGCGATGCTGAGGGGGGATCAGCCGTTTGTGAGTGACGGGAAGGAGGAGATTCCGGTAGATGTTTCCACAGGTGTGTAATAATGACCAGCGTGTGACGATGATGACTGGCGTGTGTCAATAATGACCGATGTGTGATATCGTGTAAAAGTCTCTGGTGTAGTGTCCACTGTCCACATAACGCAGAAACGTCCGGTGATGGCAGGATGACTGACGTGTGTCGATGATGACTAGTGTGTGTGATATCGTGTAAAAGTCTCCGGTGCAGTGAATCTTTGTCCGCTGTCCACTTCACAGTAGAAACGTCCG
The DNA here is from genome assembly GCA_033576555.1 of Oophaga sylvatica. NCBI lineage: Eukaryota > Metazoa > Chordata > Amphibia > Anura > Dendrobatidae > Oophaga > Oophaga sylvatica. The sequence goes on along the minus strand of JARQOD010001004.1, from coordinate 13,588 downwards.
GTGATGGCGCGGTTGCTACTGTACAGAGTTTGGCGGTGCACCGATGAATAATGGAGCCGTCTTTACACCTTCTTTTTTTTTAAACTCTGTTTATTAAATGCATAGTAGTACATACAGGCAATGATATCCAACAAATACCATAAATGTAACCCTTAACCAAAAAAAAGAAAAAACGCTCCCTCTCATCCCCACCATGTGCGAATTGAACTCTCACATAACGTCAATGACTATGGTATTGGAACCCGATTATGATGTGTCTTAAGTTCTATGAGGTATGTGTGAATTGTTTCCTCAATCTATCTTTCAGCAGCAGATGGAAGGAAGGGAGACACATTCATTACCAGTGGGTAGGCGGAGCCCACACAGGATAGAACACCTCAGATTAAAAAAGAGTGTTGACCGGCATCTCCAGCTTGGGCTCCTCCTACTCCAGCTCTCCAGTCTAAAATTTGAGGTCATAGAGGATAGTCGCTGCTGGAGCAGCTCCTCAGAAATTTTTTTTATTTTAGTCGGACAGAGACTTGGACCGCCAGTGGTTAAAAGGTCTCAGGGGTCTCAGCGCTGCTGGACCCCCACCTCTCCCTTGGCGGATCTGTATTACCCTGTAAGGTGGTCCCTGCAGAACCCTGCCGGCCCTGGGGGATGAGGATTGCTTCCCTGGCGGGGACGCAAACCGCGCTTCTGGGGTCACTGCGTTCCCCGCCCTGTTGGGGAAGCTACGGGCACAGCGCCACAAATCTCTGGGGGTCCCTGTGGGGCTCAGCTGGGTGAGTACTCCACATTTTAATGTGTTTGAGTGCTTCAGCGGCCGCTGCGGCAGCCGCTGCTACATTTATTCAGTGTGGTGATTGTGTACTTTTGTCCGCAGGTGGATGCCTGCAGGACATGAGGGGGCGGAGTGAGTCGCGCGATTTTTTGAAACTGGCGGGGGGCGTGGCTTCGCGCTTTCCCATTTTTTTCGCGGGCAGGAAGCGCTCTGAGCGCGCGCTTTACCCTGCCTTTTCTCTTCCGGCTTCTCTCCTCTAGCGCGGCGGCCATTACTGACGGCCTCCTCGGGCTCCTCACTCTCCGCTCTCCCCGACCGACCGAAAGGAACAAGGACACTACACCGCGGCCAGCTGGGTGAGTCGCCTCTACCTGTCAGGGCAGAAGCTTGACCCCCTCAGCGCAGGAGGTATTGTCACACGGAACGCTCCCGCTACGATCACGATAGCGACGCATATTTTTGCGATCGTTTTTGTGATCGTTTTAATGTCGCTAGTAGCTGCCACAGTGGGCGATCTCATTGACGACGCATAAGTGGTTAGCGATCTCCTTAGCGACTTTGGCGGTCATTGCGATGTACAATTCAGCGCAATATGTTAGCGATCTCGTTGGCGTTCTTGTTTAGTGTGGCATACCTTTGAGGCACTGTCCTGCAGCTGTTACCTTATAAGAGGCACCTGGGGCTCGCACACCCTTTTCATTAAACAAGGGTTGTGGGGAGTCTGCGACATTAACCCCTTTTTTGGCGGTTAACCCTTTATTGGAGACAGCTGGGGTAGCTCTCTTTAAGAGCTTTAACCCTTCAGCGTTCGTTTTGCCTTTGAAAACCACACTGTTCTAGTTGCTGACAGGTTTTGACCTGCCATATACTGTGTGAGGGCATGTCAGATCAGGGTCCAGGAGGTGCGGACGTCTCCCAGATCCGCTACAGGATCAGTCTCGCGTATCTGACACGCAGACCTCGACGGCGTCAAGCGCAGCGGTCGGAGGTGTCAGTGATATCAAAATGGAGGCCCTCGCTCGTTCTATTAATGGCCTTTCTGACCTTCTAGGTTATTGGGTGTCAGCTAGATCCTCTCATGGTAGGAAGTGACACAGGCCGGTGCCATCTTCCCCGCGTAGCGACTCGGAGATCTCGGGCATGGAGGGTTCCCCTTCAAGCTCGGATGGGGAGATGTCCGATTCGGATAAGGAGGATCGGCAGGGACACTCTGCGCCTCTCTTTTGAGCCGTACAGAGGCTTTTATTGGAACCATGAGGGAGGCGTTACAGTTACCGGAGGAGTTAACTAGACGTCCTGGTAAGTCGGCCCGGATGTTTCAGGAGTCGCATAGGTCGCGATCAGCCTTACCATCTCTGGATGAGCTTAATGGGGCAGTGGAGAAGGAACGCCTGTGTCCAGATAAACGTTTTCAGGGGACACGGTTTTTTGAGACGCTGTATCCGTGTACGACTGAGTTGATTGATAATTGGATTCCTTCTCCTGAAGTGGATGTCCCTTTATCCCAACTTAGCAAATCCTCATTACTTCCTGTTAAAGGGAAGGCGAGTCTGCAGGATCCGCTGGACAGAAAAACGGAGATGGCAGCGAAATCCATCTACGAGGCCGCGGGTCATGGATTCAGAGCAGTGCTAGGATCCATGTGTGCTTGTAAAGCTTCTCTGAGCTGGTTAGACCGTCTACGGACGGCGTGGCAAGATGGATCCCCACTATCCGAGGTAGAGGGGCTTTTCAAGTCATTGGAGGATGCAGCCCGATATGGCAGTGATGCAGGTTTGGATACTGCCTCACTGCTGTCCAGGGCACAATCCTCGGCGATCACAGTGAGGAGAGCACTGTGGCTTAGACAGTGGACCGGAGACGCGGTTTCCAAACAAGGTTTGCTATCTTTAGCTTACAAGGGTGGTCAGCTATTTGGATCTGACCTCACGGAGCTGATTGCCAAGGCAAAGGCAAAAGAAACGGCTTTACCGCAGCGAAGAGCTGTGACTTCTGCGTCTGGCAGGCATAGTGCCGGTAGTAGTCGGCGGTCCTTTCGGTCCAGGGGACGGTTCGGTCAGCCCTTTGGGGATCTGGTCGTCCCTCTTTTTCAGGAAAAAAGAACGCTCAGAAATCCCGCACTCCCTGGAAACAGAGCTTCCGCCAAGACAAGCGGGAAGCTGACAAAAAGCCCGCTAAGGCGGACTGACGCCAGGGTCTCACTTGAGGGCTCTCGAGTGGGAGGTCACCTGCTCCAATTCGAACCGACTTGGGCTTCCCGCATGTCGGACGCCTGGGTGACGCGGGTTGTGTCGGCAGGCTACTTCATAGAGTTTCTTTCTCGACCCCCAGACAGTTTTTGCCAATCCCGCATTCCGTCAGAGCCCGAGCTATTTGCCGCTCTACTGCGGGAGGTCAATTCCCTTCTGCAAAAGGGTGTGGTGGTACCAGTTCCGCCGGAGGACCGGGGAAGAGGGTTTTATTCCAACCTCTTTGTGGTCCCCAAAAAGGAGGACAAATTTCGCCCCATTCTGGATCTCAAAAGATTGAATCGGCATGTCCGCACCCGGAAATTCCGCATGGAGTCACTTCGCTCCGTTGTGGCGGCCTTGTCGCAGAACGATTTTTTGGTGTCAATCGACATTCGCGACGCTTATTTGCATGTTCCCATCGGAAGGGCCCACCAACGCTTCCTTCGTTATGCCATAGGTCAGGACCATTACCAGTTTGTGGCCCTGCCATTCGGGTTGGCCTCAGCACCCAGAGTTTTTACAAAAATTCTGGCTCCTCTCATGGTGATTCTGCAAAGACAGGGGGTTACGATTCTTCCCTATCTGGACGACCTTTTGATTGTGGCGTCCTCAAAGGAGGAGGCGGTGACGGCTCGCAATCTATCCCTTCAGCTCCTGGAGGACTTCGGGTGGCTGGTCAATTGGGAGAAGTCGTCTCTGGAACCGTCGCAGTCAATCCTGTTTTTGGGGATGCATTTCGACACGGTACGAGCAGTGGTGTCTCTGCCTCCAGACAAGCAAGCCAGTCTTCTTCGTCATGTACAGGTTATGAAGTCTGCGACAGCAATGTCCCTTCGAAGGTGTATGCGCCTTCTGGGTTTGATGGTGGCGTCAATGGAAGCAATTCCGTTTGCCCAATTTCATTCCATGGCTCTCCAAATGCTCATCTTGAACCGTTGGGATCGATCGCAGTTTTCACTGGATTGCAGTGTCATCATCTCCCACAGGGTGAGAGAGTCTCTAGAATGGTGGTTACGTCCGGAAGCGTTATCCCTGGGGAAGTCCTTCCTTCCTCCGAGGTGGTCGATCATAACCACCGATGCCAGCCTGACGGGCTGGGGGGTGTCTGGAACGATCTCTGGATACAGGGAGTATGGTCGTTGGTAGAGTCTGTCCTGCCGATCAACATCCTGGAATTGAGGGCAATTTTCCTTTGCCTCCAACACTGGACGGTCCCTTTAAGCGGTCTACCAGTCCGAGTGCAGACAGACAACGCGACGGCGGTCGCGTATATCAACCATCAAGGTGGGACGAGGAGCTTCAGGCTCATGATGGAAGTGTCTCGAATCCTGGTATGGGCCGAGGCCAGGGTGCCAGCCATCTCTGCGATTCACATTCCAGGAGTTCAGAATATCACAGCGGACTTACTCAGTTGCGAAAAGATGGATCCCGGAGAATGGAGTCTTCATCCGGAAATTTTTGCACTGCTGTGCTCCCGTTGGGGAACTCCCCAAGTGGATTTGATGGCATCCAGGTTCAATGTCAAGTTACCGATGTTCATGTCCAGGTACAAGGACCCGAAGGCTGTGGCGGTGGATGCTCTGGTGGCTCCTTGGGACCAATTCGAGTTAATCTATGTGTTCCCGCCGATATCCTTACTTCCTCTGGTGTTGCGTCGGATCAGACTGGAGAGAGTCCCGGCTATGTTGATAGCCCCAGATTGGCCAAGGAGGACGTGGTTCTCGACACTGGTGTCGCTTCTGGCAGCGCCTCCATTTCCACTTCCTCTTCGCCCGGACCTGTTAACCCAAGGGCCCGTTCGTCACCCGGACCTGAAGTCTCTGCGTTTGACGGCGTGGCTCTTGAGACCGAAATCTTGATCCGTCAAGGTTTTTCAGCCGAAGTCATTGCCACTCTGCGAGCTGCCAGAGGTCCGGCTACTACTAGGATTTATCACAAGACTTGGGAAGCCTTCTTTTCGTGGTGTTCGGGTTCTTCTAGGAACCCGAGGATTTTTTCCATTCCCAATTTGTTGGCCTTTTTGAAGTACGGGCTGGACAAGGGTTTGGCAGTAAGCACTCTGAAGGGGCAGGTTTCTGCTCTGTCCTTGCTGTTTCGGAAGGCTATCGCCTCGCGTAGGGACGTACGTTCCTTTTTTCGCGGGGTAACCCGTCAATTTCCGCTGCGGAAGGCGTTTGTGTCTCCTTGGCGGCTCAATCTTGTTTTGGAGGCTCTTCAACATGGGCCTTTTGAGCCTATGGACTCTGTTAGCCTTTCTTTGCTCTCTTGGAAGGTTGCCTTCCTAGTGGCGGTCACTTCTTTGAGAAGGGTTTCTGAGTTGGCGGCTCTTTCTTGCTCGCCTCCTTTTCTGGAGTTTCACCCAGATCGCGTAGTGCTTCGCACACGGGCGACTTTCTACCTAAGGTGGTGTCACAATTTCATGTTAACCAGGATATTGTGTTGCCCTCGCTTTGTCCGGAGCCGAGGAATGCGAAGGAACGGGCCTTGCACACATTGGATTTAGTGCGGGCTTTGAAGTTCTATTTGTCTATTACTCAAAGTTTTCGGAAGTCGGATTCTCTGTTTGTGATTCCAGCAGGTCGTCGACGTGGGCAACGAGCTTCCAAGGATTCTATAGCTCATTGGATTCGGTCGGCCATTTTAGAGGCTTACCGACTTAAGGGCGAACCTTGCCCGATTAAGATTCGAGCTCACTCCACGAGGGCTGTGGGTTCATCATGGGCCTTTCATCAAGGGGTGTAATGTAAGGAGTACAGTTCATATAGTGTCTTGTGCTTGGGTGCGATGAAAACACAGGAGTCACAGGTTTGATATAGAAGGTCTTGTATTACTTCATACAAGTGGCAATAATAGTCACACAGTTTGCAGATACAAAAGCAGGAGACACAGCAGGCAGACCATAAGTCCATGCAAACGTGGATTTATCAAATAGCAAGGTTCCAAAGTCCACGAGTGTTCCAAAGTTCCACAATAGGAAATAACTGGAGTACAAGGTCCAAGGCTTCCAGGAGTCAGGTCACAGGTTCACTGCAGGCTTGATTCTGAAGCACTGATTGCTCAGCTGTGGCTACTTAAGAAGCAAGAGGGAGAGAATCAGGGCGGGAACATGCAAGCTGGAAACTCCATATTGACTGAGGGCAAGACAGCTGCAGCAAGACAGAAAGTAAAATGGCTGACGGAAAAACTGAGTTTCAGGAACATGTACACAGAACCTTACATTACTCCCCCCTTAGGGACAACCTCCGGATGACCTCAGACCAGGCTTGTGTGGGTACCTCTGATGAAACTGACGGAGCAAGCGAGGAGCATTAACGTTATTGACTGGTTCCCATGAATTGTCCTCCACTGGGTAGCCCTGCCATTTAATCAAATATTGTAACTGATTTCTATACAACCTGGAATCTAGAATCCTTTCCACCACAAATTCTTCCTGACCATCGACTAGCACTGGGTCAGGGCAAGGAGAAGAACGTCCAGGAAACGTATTGGGTGTCGCAGCCTTTAGTAGAGATACATGAAAGACAGGGTGGATTCTCATAGTTCTGGGCAGTTGAAGACGACAAGCGACAGCACTTATAATTTTACTGATTTTATAAGGTCCAATGTATTTATGTCCCAACTTAGATGATGGAATTCTTAACTTAAGATTTCTGGTTGACAGCCAGACCAGGTCTCCTACCTTGAAAGCTGGTGCAGGTTTACGAAATTTATCTGCGGCTTTCTTGTACCTTTCCTGAGCCAATTCCAGATTTCCCTTTAGAAAATCCATATTCTTTTGTAAAGAAGTGATTCTTTCAGCCACTGCCGGCAAGGGCGTATCTATGGGAAATCGAGGAAGAATGTTAGGATGATAACCTAAATTGGAGTAAAAAGGAGACTGCTTAGTGGAGGCGCTCTGAGAGTTGTTATAAGAGAACTCAGCCAGTGGAAGTAGATCCACCCAATCATCCTGTAGGTGGCAGATAAAGCAGCGAAGATACTGCTCCAGGGTCTGATTGGTTCGTTCCGTCTGTCCATTAGTCTGAGGATGAAAAGCAGAAGAAAGGTTTACTTTAATGTCCAATGCTGCACAGAAATTTTGCCAAAACCTTGAAGTGAATTGCACCCCTCGATCCGAAATAACCTCATCTGGTACTCCATGTAAACGAAACACATTTTTAATCATCAAATCTGATGTCTGTCTTGCAGTGGGTAAGCCGACACAAGGGATAAAATGAGCTGCTTTTGTTAAACGATCAACCACCACTAGAATGGTGTTCTTCCCTTGAGAGGTTGGTAACTCCACAATGAAGTCCATAGAAATGGATCCCCACGGGCGGGACGGGGTGGGAAGAGGTTGCAACAGACCAGTTGGTGAGGAGCGAGGTGTTTTGCATCTTGCACAGACTTCACATGAAGTGACATAGTTTAAAACATCCTTCCTGCAAGTGGGCCACCAAAAGAAACGAGAAAGAAATTCCTGTGTCTTTAGAATTCCTCTATGCCCAGCTATCTTGGAATCGTGAATGAGTTGCAATACTCTTAATCTGACTGTTTCAGGAATATACAGACGTTGTCCCTGAATCCACACACCATTCTTAAAGACAAGACTTACGTCCCTTGGGGGTTGTGCCAAAAAGGAATCCGCATGGTATGCTTCCTTAATGTCCTTAAGTAGGTCTTGATTATGAATCACTCCCAGGAATCTAGAGTCAGGAAGAATAGTCTTAGGAGGAGTAAGTGGATGTGTCTCTGCTGAATAAATCCTAGAGAGTGCATCAGCCTTTCCATTGCGCGATCCTGGTCTATAAGAAATGATAAAATTAAATTGGTTTAAGAAAAGATTCCAGCGAGCCTGGCGAGGAGTCAGGCACTTAGCCGACCTGATAAATTCAAGGTTACGATGGTCTGTCAGGACGACTATTTGCTGTGCAGCTCCCTGAAGAAGGTGTCTCCATTCTTTGAAGGCGGCAATAATGGCCAACAACTCTCTATTGCCCACATCGTAGTTCCTCTCAGCCGAAGACAACTGCTGGGAAAAGAAGGCACAGGGATGCAAGACATTCTTCTCACCTGTTCTCTGAGAGAGTATAGCTCCAACGGCACAGTCTGAAGCATCCACCTCTATTATGAAGGCAAGTTCGGGGTTGGGATGTACTAAGATAGGTGCAGTGGTAAATTTATCTTTTAGACGGGAAAATGCTTCCTGGGCTTGGGGAGTCCAGGAGAACCTAGACTCTTTCCGGGTAAGTTGGGTGATAGGTGACACTACCTCAGAGAAATTCCTAATGAAACGTCTATAGAAGTTGGCAAACCCGATGAAGCGCTGCACCTCCTTCACATTTCTAGGACTTGGCCAATCCTTGATGGCTTGGGTCTTGCTTCCATCCATACTAATTCCTTGTGTAGACAGTACATACCCCAGAAATTGAATTTCGGTCCTATGGAATTCACAATTTCAAGTTTGATGTAAAGATGATTTTGTCTTAGACGTTCCAAGACCATTCTCACATGTCCATGATGTTCCTCTGTGGAGTTAGAAAAAATTAGAATATCATCCAAATAAATCACCACGAATGTATCTAGGAGATCCCTGAAGATGTCATTCACCAAGTGTTGGAAAGTGGCTGGGGCGGTACTCAGACCAAAAGGCATAACTAGATATTCAAAGTGTCCATAGCGTGACCTGAATGCAGTCTTCCATTCATCCCCAGGTCTAATACGGACTAAGTTATAGGCCCCACGGAGATCTAGTTTAGAGAAAATTTTGGCATGTCGCACTCTCTCCAATAACTCAGGGATTAAAGGCAATGGATAACGGTTTCTAATAGTAACCTTATTGAGTTCCCTATAGTCTACGCAGGGTCTCAGAGATCCATCTTTCTTCTTTACAAAGAAGATGGGTGCACCTGCAGGAGATGAAGAGGGGCGTATGAAGCCCTTGGCTAGATTTTCGTCTATGTAATCCTTTAAAGCCTTTAGCTCGGGCCCCGCCAGGGGTAGATCTTACCAAAAGGTATCTCTGCTCCAGGCAATAATTCAATTGGACAATCATATGGACGGTGAGGAGGAAGCTGGTCAGCGTTCTTCTTGTCACATAAATCCACATAGTCCTGGTATACAGCTGGTAGTTCAGGGACTGACATGGTTCCTTTAGGAACAGAGCAAGCTGAAACTTTTGGACTCATCTGTTTCTCTGGAAAGTGTAATTCCTTGGTCTCCCAGTTAATGATAGGATTCTGAGCCTGCAGCCATGGTAGCCCTAGAATAATGTGAAAGTGGGGAGAAGAGATAAGCATAAAGGACAGTTTCTCTTGATGATCTTTACCCATAAGAACCCTCAAAGGCTCTGTTTCCTGATCCACTGGTCCAGAGGTCAGCAGGGAGCCATCCACAGTTTCCATCTGTACTGGAGTAGCCCTCTTCACTGAACGTATCCCCTGCTTCAGAGCAAAGGAGACATCCATAAAATTTCCACTTGCCCCTGAGTCGATCATAGCAGAGCTAGACACCCAAGCTGAGTCAACCCAGAGTTTGATGGAAAGAAAGCAATGAGAATTGTTTTTCTTACAACTCAGCTGGGACACCGCTGAGGAAACTTGAAAAATTGCAGCGTTTACACAGTCAACGTCCTCAGAAGTAACGGAGTTTAAGTCCGAGAAATCAAGATCTGTTGCTGCATGCCCCCTGAGGAAGGAGCTTTACCGCTCCGAAACGCGCGTCGGGGTGGGCTAGGCAATCGTGGACCGCTGCATTATTTGGGTAATTATTTCTGCCTATCATCCCTGTAGCCATATGTGTATCCCTTGTCAGCTATATGTATGTATATACCGGTATTTACCATGATTTTATAGCACCTGCATGTATATGTACTGGGACACTCGATTATGTTTCCTATATGGCTCATATTATGCCTAATTGGCGGGATGTTATATGTTAGTGGTCCATTCTGTTTCCTGGCCCCTTGTTTTTGATCATGTTATTTAGGGGTACATTCCCCCTTGGCTGCTAATACCTGTTACTATTACCATTATTATTAATAAGTTCACATTTTATGACCATTAGACTGTTTTCTCTCTTCCCCCCCTTTTTTTGCTAGATCTCTCTGGAGCCTGAGGCTCGGACCTAACAGATCCCCTCTCGCAACACTCACAGTGAATGAGTGCTGCAGTAGTCTTACGAGAACGGCTGGGGCAGTTTATAATGAAGTGCCCTGACTTACCACAATAGAAACATAGATTCTCCTTAAAACGATGTTCCTTGCGTGCATCACTAACCCGTCGTTGTAAAGAGTCTACCTGCATGGGTTCAGGTTCAGGTTCCCGTGTGATCCTACTCAACGGTTCCTTAGCTGGAGAGGAAGGTAGGAAAAGGTTAGTGCGATTGCTTTCGAACCATCTCTCTTGCCTGCGTTCAGTCAGACGAGTATCAATACGGATGCAGTAGTTAATAAAGTCACCTAACGCAGTGGGAGGGTCGGCACGAGCAAGTTCATCCTTAATCAGTGGAGATAACCCCTTTCGAAAAATAGATTTTTTGGCGGAACTGTCCCAGGTGGTATCAAGGGCCCATCTCCTGAAATCCAAGGCATATTCAGCTACCGAGTGCTTACCTTGGCGCAAAGCTAACATGGCTGCTTCAGCTGTTGCACCTCGATTGGGGTCATCAAACACCTGCCCCATGGCTGAAATGAAAGCATCAAGATGATCCAAACATTCATCCTCAGTCTCAATCAGAGGGTTTGCCCACATCAAAGCCTTGTTGGTAAGCAACATAATTATAGTAAGCACTTTAGATCGTTCAGTGGGAAATTGTGAAGCATGTGCAGAAAAAAAAGATTGCATTGATTAATAAATCCCCTGAATTTCTCACGTTCACCGCCAAAACGAAAAGGGGCAACTTAGGAATCCCAGAACTCGGGCTACGGCAGGAGCCTGGACTCGCTCCTCTAGAACCTCAATCCTGGCTCGCAAATCCTGGGCAGTCTGTCCAAACACTTGCAAATTGTGGTTAGTGAGGTCCTGTAGGTTTGTAAAACGGGTCTTTATAGTCTGCAAATCTGCAAGGATGTTATCAGTCACTCCGCAAAGTTCCTTTATGCGGGCCTCCATTTTCCAGATCTTTTAAGACAGGAGTACTGGAAGGAGAGGAGAAGAAAAAAAAACAATAGTGTTTACCTGTGGTAACACTGCAGAGAGAAAAAAAAATTAAGGGAACTGCTCACCTGGAATGGTTGTGAGAAGTCACAACCACTATCATCACAGAAAGTTCAACCGGACATCTGATATCCACAGTTACAGCAGACACAAAAGAGAAAAGAAAAAAAAACAATAGTGTTTACCTGTGGTAACACTGCAGAAAAAAAACTTAAGGGAATTGCTCACCTGGAATGGTTGTGAGAAGTCACAACCACTGTCATCACAGAAAGTACAACCGGACATCTGATATCCACAGTTACAGCAGACACAGCCTTTCCAGACCCAGCAGACACTAACGTTTGGCTTCAGAATCTTGTAATGTAAGGAGTACAGTTCATATAGTGTCTTGTGCTTGGGTGCGATGAAAACACAGGAGTCACAGGTTTGATATAGAAGGTCTTGTATTACTTCATACAAGTGGCAATAATAGTCACACAGTTTTCAGATACAAAAGCAGGAGACACAGCAGGCCAGAGTAACTTAAGCTCAGCAATCACTCTCACTACAGTTCAGGATCTCTTCTCTGTTACCATAAGTCCATGCAAACGTGGATTTATCAAATAGCAAGGTTCCAAAGTCCACGAGTGTTCCAAAGTTCCACAATAGGAAATAACTGGAGTACAAGGTCCAAGGCTTCCAGGAGTCAGGTCACAGGTTCACTGCAGGCTTGATTCTGAAGCACTGATTGCTCAGCTGTGGCTGCTTAAGAAGCAAGAGGGAGAGAATCAGGGCGGGAACATGCAAGCTGGAAACTCCATATTGACTGAGGGCAAGACAGCTGCAGCAAGACAGAAAGTAAAATGGCTGACGGAAAAACTGAGTTTCAGGAACATGTACACAGAACCTTACAAGGGGCCTCGGCAGCTCAGCTCTGCCGGGCGGCGACCTGGCGTTTCTGTCCACACATTTACGAAATTTTATAAGGTGGACGTCAGTGCTTCCGCTGATGCGGCCTTAGGACGTAGGGTCCTGCAGGCGGCTGTAGTTTAAAGTTCTTGTGAACTTGTTTTTAGCGCTGGTTGCGCATTTATTTAAGTTGTTGGGAATCTGCCTCTGTTGGTTTTTTGCCCACCCTTAATTTCTGGACTGCTTTGGGACGTCCCACTGGTAATGAATGTGTCTCCCTTCCTTCCATCTGCTGCTGAAATACGGATTTTGGTAAGACCTTACCTGTAAAATCCTTTTCAGCGAAGGAAGGAAGGGAGACACAGATCCCTCCCATGGCAGAAGTGTGTTGTTGTTGTTTCAGATGCGGCGTGACCCTTCTCTGATAGCGATTATCTGGGCTGATGTCGGCGCGCTAAGGCTCTTTTCCAGCATTGCCAGCTTATCGCAGTGGTCAGGTTCAGTGAGTAGTACCTGGAACTGTGTGGTTTTTTCTGTTATATACATAACCTATCTTCTTGTTTTGTCTCTGAAGTTCTTCAGAAGGGTTATGTTGCTCCGCTGGTGATTTTTGCTCTTCCTAGCTCGTGTACGGACTGGAGAGCTGGGTAGGAGGAGCCAACTGGGGGGGCCGGTCAACACTCTTTTTTAATCTGAGGTGTTTTCGTGTGGGCTTGCCCACCCCCCTGGTAATGAATGTGGGTTTCCCCTTTCCTTCCTTGTGAAAGGGTTTTACAGGAAGGGCTTTTTCCCAAAACCTATTTGTTTGTCGGTTTAAATTGGGGGAAAGAACGACGCCATCTTTTGAAAGTTTTTTGGGTTTTTTTTTTTTGTCATGTGTTAGCTAAATTTATTTTAAACAAAAACCTAATTTTTGGGTTGAAAAAGTTTAGTGGTGTGGCATGGGTTTAAACAATGAGGAGGATACTCTTCCCTTTTAGCCAAGGGCCCCAAAAATTAGTGATGATCTAATTGTTTATTAAAATTTTTAGGACTATCTGCCGGGGTTAAAACCCCCACGTGGGTTAAGGGAAAAATGATACAATACATTTTGGTATAGAAAAAATGCTTTTTTCCAATTTCTGGTTTGTATGCACCCCCCCAATGATGAAGTTATTGTATTGTTGAAACCCATTTGGAGCTGAAAGTTAGTCCAGGGGCTTATTTATGTAAAGGGGGTTTTCTAGCCCCGTAGAATTCGAAAGCCCTGTCAGTGTAGCTATTATAAGGATTGTTTTCTTTGGGGGCATGAGGCTTTTAGAAAGTCTTTATTTCAAACCCCGGTATATCCCCCCCCATTGCCCGGACCTTCAATTTCCCTTCCCAAGACCCCCGCACCTTTAATTTAGTAAATTTTGCTTTTGGATGAAAATTTGGGAAAAGTTCCTTTTTAAAAAAGGTTCTAGGCCCACCTAAATTTGGGGCTGAACGCCTCGTACTAAAAACCCCTGCCGGCTACGCGCCGTAGAAAAATAAAGGGTTTTCTCCAAGCGCTGGAAAACCCTTGTGCGTCCTGGGGGGGCCCCAAA
>JARQOD010001003.1:0-113726 GCA_033576555.1 Oophaga sylvatica | reverse complement strand
CCTGCATGCGCTGCTGGTGCTGCAGGCGCTGCTGCTCCATGCTCCGCTGGGCCTGGACCAGGTACTCAACGAGCCCCTCCATACTGCCGGACTTATCTGTCTCAACCACGGCAGTCTTATGTTGCACAATAACTTGCGCCATTTGTTCAAACAGCGCCTCCATGCTGTCATCCATGCTGTCAGACTTCTCTGTCTTAACAACGGCAGTCTTCACTCAAGACATACACACTACACAGCTTTTTTTCCACAGAAAGTTCAGCTTGCTGTGCAAACACCCTTTTTTTTTTTTTTTCCTTTGCAAAGTCTATTAGGGCTACTGTCTCTTTAAGACTGCTCCACAGACATTTCTTTTGCTGCTGCACATTCCACAGTCATTTTCACAAGTTCAGCTTTGCTGTGCAGACATTTTCTCTCTGCAGACCCTATCAGGGCCACTGTCTCTCCAAGACTGCTCCAAACAGACGTTTCTGCTGACACACTTTTTTTTTTTTCTCTGCTGCTATTTCAACAGACTTCACCTTTATTGCTGTCTCTCGCCACTGTGCTGCATGCACACTCCAGCACTAACTGTATCAGCCACTGCGCTGCCCCAGCATTCTCCGCCAATTGTAACATTTCCAGGGGATATAGCTCTAGGATCGCTGTCTGGGTAGACAGAATGGCACGAAAACAGTTCATTCAGACAGCAGTTCTGGTGAAAACTGGCCGCAACCAGCTTTATTAAAGTCCACAGCAAACAGATAAAAATAAATCATAAACAGAAAACCTGGGCTTGTCTAGCCACTAATTACACATAGATAGATTGCCCTGTCTATCCGGGTCCAGACTCTACCAGTCTGTGCCCAAAACAACACATATGATATATGTTACCAGTATGGAGTTTCACAGATACTCCTCCTTGTGTCTGAAGGCCCCTTCAGCGTCCAGACTTGAGAGAGATCCACTCCTATTCAGCCGCTATTCGCACGGATTCTCACTGAGACTACTCCTGTGTCCGGGGTACCTCCTGCACCCAGACTGAGATAGCTCACACTCCTGGAGACGCTTCTTGTGCCGGGACACCTCCCTGTGTCCAGACTAAAGACAGCTCCCAATCCTGGAGACTGCTTCTTGTGCCGGGACACCTCCCTGTGTCCAGACTAAAGACAGCTCCCAATCCTGGAGACTGCTTCCTTGTGCCGGGACACCTCCCTGTGTCCAGGCTAAAGACAGCTCCCAGATTGTGTTTGCAGACACCTACTTCTGGTCTCCTAATCAAGACCTGAGTAGTTTCAGGCCTGAGCTGCAAGTGTGTAATGAATGTAAGGTGTAGTGACCTTTCTCTACCACTAGGTTTACAAAGCCACACATTTCCCTTATACCTAGGTGAAATGTACACCCCATTCAACACACATTCCTTCACTGTCTCACACTATGTACAAGAATATAACTGCTATAATACTGCCCCTATGTACAAGAATATAACTACTATAATACTGCCCCTATGTGCAGGAATATAACTACTATAATACTGCCCCTATGTGCAGGAATATAACTACTATAATACAGCTCCTATGTACAAGAATATAACTACTATAATACTGCTCCTATGTACAAGAATATAACTACTATAATACTGCTCCTATGTACAAGAATATAACTACTATAATACTGCCCCCTATGTACAAGAATATAACTACTATAATACTGCTCCTATGTACAAGAATATAACTACTATAATACTGCTCCTATGTACAAGAATATAACTACTATAATACTGCTCCTATGTACAAGAATATAACTACAATAATACTGCTCCTATGTACAAGAATATAACTACTATAATACTGCTCCTATGTACAAGAATATAACTGCTATAATATTGCCCCTATGTACAAGAATATAACTACTATAATACTGCCCCTATGTGCAGGAATATAACTACTATAATACTGCTCCTATGTACAAGAATATAACTACTATAATACTGCTCCTATGTACAAGAATATAACTACTATAATACTGCCCCTATGTACAAGAATATAACTACTATAATACTGCTCCTATGTACAAGAATACAACTACTATAATACTGCCTCCTAGCTGAGAGGTTGTGTGTTTGTAGCTCTCCTGATGTCTGGAGCAAGCCCAGGGAGGGGCCACCCTGGGCGGGGAAACTCCCCAAGCAAGGCCCAGGCTTCCAGGCCTAGACTGAGAAGAAGCGCCCAAGCTGTTTCTAATGCAGATACAAATCCTAAAGTGATTTCTGATGGAAAGAAAGCTCCGAATGGAAGTAGCAGCAGCAACAAGAAGGATGGAACTGTAAAAGTGAGTAAAGTAACGGAACAAGGAAAAGCCATTGTATGTAAGAAAGTTGCAGTTAAGCAGTCGGCCAGCCAAGGCAAGCAGAGTGAAGTGCAATTAGGAGAAATCCAGAAGAAATCTCCTGGTGAGAAGCTGAATGGAGGAAAGCAGCCTGCAGCTCAGGAGAGGCCATCAGCGGCTTCAGGTGTGCAGCTGACTTCCAGCAGGCAGAGGAGAACCTCACTGGAGAGACAGACGCTCCAGGAAAACTTGCAGCAGAAACATGTGGTGACCAGCATGGCGAGCTCTGGACGCACAAGGTCGCAGTCAGGTGGCAGCAGTAAAAGTGCTGTGGAGCCTGGAGCCATGAAACCAGCGGTGGTGAAAATTAAGGGGACGTCTGGATTCAAGCAGCCGGGGACATCGCTGAATGCAGGATCCCAGGAGGAGACGCCACGTGCACCTGAGCTTCAGCTCGCAGAGGAGATCCCAGGACTAGTCAAGAAGTTCGGTGAGTTACAGCAGCAGAAAGACTCACTACAGATGCAGATAGACACTTGCTATAAGCTAAAGGCTGCTAATCCGGGGAATCACGACTTTTATGACGAGACTCTGAACACACTGGGTGTATTGCTGGCAAAAGTGGTGAGGGACATGGACTGCGTCCTAGAGAGGATGGGGCCCCTGGAGGAGACTTATAGGAACCAGGAACTGTTTAAGTCACAGAAGCAGAACTCTGCAGGTTCCAGGTCAGACATTGTCCCAGGTGGACCCCAGAAGCAGGTGCGGCCAGTGCTGCAGCCTGCAAGTTTCTGCTTCCAAAAGGGGCAAATGCTGCACCAGCAGCAGCCTGTAGTACAGACCCCAGCAGAGGTACCACAAGTCTCAAAATGCCCAGCAAAACTGCCTGCGGCAGATCCAAAGCAGAAGCATGTAGTGCAGATTCCAGCAGAGGTACAACAAGTCACAGAATGCCCAGCACAACAGCCTGCAGCAGATTCCAAGCAGCAGCATGAAGGGCACATTCCAATAGAGGTACAACAAGTCACAGAATGCCCAGCACAGCAGCCTGCAGCAGATTCCAAGCAGCAGCATGGACACATTTCAGCAGAGGGACTACAAGTCTCAGAATGCCAAGCACCACAGTTGGGCAGTGGACATGTGCCGGTAGTTCCTGAGGGTGCCCAGCAGGGCTCTGATGCTGGGGATAACAGCGCTGTATCTGAGGGGTCGGGGGTTTGGGGGAGCACAGTATCTTTGGTGGACGCTGCGCAGTCTGATAGTGACATTGATGTTGATGATAACAATGTGCATGATATTGTCTGTGATTTCCCCCCTTTAATTCCGAGCACACAAGGTTTAGCAGCCCCCCCTGCTGCTGACCCTCACCCCGTCAGTCAGCCTAGTGTGACCCCGCAGGTTCCCCCATTAATGCCTGGAGTCGTGGTGCTCCGTCCTTCACCTCTGGTGCCAATTATACCAGCCAGGCGTTTAAACGGAGAAACGTTGTGCGTTTCCGGCACAGAGGTGCCAAGGAGGATCTGCCAGATAGGAGGTTTGTGGTCAGGGAGCTCCTGTGTCGCCAGATGGGGTTTGCGCCAGTTAGCATCTTGGCGGTGATTAATCTTCCAGACAGGCAGGGCTATGACGTCAGTTTTAAGCTCATGACTGACCTGGACAGATTCTGGTCTAATTTCCTTAAGTTTAGAGACTCTGAGGGCTGGAGTAAGTTCAGCTTTATTCCTATCTCTAAGCCAGATACCGTTACGGTTAATCTCATCTTCTGGAATGAGTCTGTTCCTCCGCAGGACATTGTGGTGTGGCTCCGGAGGCATTGTGACCTGGTCTCTGACCTCACCAAAAGCAGAGACAATGATGGTATCTGGACGGGAGGGTGGAGGGTTTTGGTGAAACTGCGCCAGTGCAATAATATCACTGCCCACTTACCCAACTCCTTCTTTATTGGGAGGGAGAGGGGTGTGTGTTTCTATCCTGGGCAGCCTCGTAAGTGCTTCAAATGTGGCAAGGCAGGTCACCTGGCAAATATCTGTACTGTGGTGAAGTGCAACCTGTGTGGGGAGGTCGGCCATGTGGCTGCAGACTGCCAGAACATCAGGTGTAACCTTTGTGGGAAGATCGGTCACCCTCACAGGGACTGTCCTGATGCCTGGCACAATATCTGTAAGGACTATCCTGATGAGGATTTGATGACAGGGGCAGAGATTCTGGAGGAGGCAGCTTTACTGTCAGGGGAAATACTGGCCAGACCGGAGGTCCACTAGGGGTCTACTCAGGTGACACCAGAGCAGCAGGGTTCAGAGGGTGCACAGGGGAATATGGAGGTTGTCCCTCAGGGGCAGCAGTCACAGGGAGGCATTACTTCAGTACTACCATCTGTGTCTGAAGGGAATAGCAAAAATCAGACTAAAAGGAAGAAAAAGGACAAGAACTCCCGCAAACCTGAGAAGGAGTATGACACTGGCCAAGGAGCCAGGAAGAAGGTCCAGAGTTCTGCAGGTGTAATGGACTTATCTAATAGGTTTGACGTTCTGTCTGAGTCTGACGGTGATTTTGAGGATGACCTTAGAAGAATTGATGCAGAGTTTGATAGGGACGCAGAGGACTGTCCTCCGCCCAAGCGGAAGCCATTACCTGAGGGCACTCGGGTAGAGTCTGAAATGGAGACCGGCGGTGACCAGAATAACTCCAACTCAGATCTGTGACGCTGTCAACCAGATAATATCCGAGCCCAGATAGATAAAATCATTAGGAAAATTAGGAAATGTTAAGTTATGGAAGGATGTGTCACTGGGTTGAAATATGATGTTTTTTTTTTTTTTTTTTTTCCAACCAGGTGTATGGACTCTTTAAGATAATTTTATATGTATAATCCGGATATGTAATGAATGTATGTACAATCCAAGTGACTTTAGTTTTGTATTACTGGAAAAATGTCAGTATATTTGTATTTGTTTGGTTTTTACAATAAAAATTGCCCCTATGTACAAGAATATAACTACTATAATACTGCCCCTATGTACAAGAATATAACTACTATAATACTGCCCCTATGTACAAGAATATAACTACTATAATACTGCTCCTATGTACAAGAATATAACTACTATAATACTGCTCCTATGTACAATAATATAACTACTATAATACTGCCCCTATGTACAAGAATATAACTACTATAATACTGCTCCTATGTACAAGAATATAACTACTATAATACTGTCCCCTATGTACAAGAATATAACTACTATAATACTGCCCCCTATGTACAAGAATATAACTACTATAATACTGCTCCCTATGTACAAGAATATAACTACTATAATACTGCCCCTATGTACAAGAATACAACTACTATAATACTGCCCCCTGTGTACAAGAATATAACTACTATAATACTGCCCCTATGTACAAGAATATAACTACTATAATACTGCCCCTATGTACAAGAATACAACTACTATAATACTGCCCCCTGTGTACAAGAATATAACTACTATAATACTGCCCCTATGTACAAGAATATAACTACTATAATACTGCTCCTATGTGCAAGAATATAACTACTATAATACTGCCCCCTATGTACAGGAATATAACTACTATAATACTGCCCCTATGTACAGGAATATAACTACTATAATACTGCCCCTATGTACAAGAATATAACTACTATAATACTGGCCCTATGTACAAGAATATAACTACTATAATACTGCCCCTATGTACAAGAATATAACTACTATAATACTGCTCCTATGTACAAGAATATAACTACTATAATACTGCCCCTATGTACAAGAATATAACTACTATAATACTGCCCCTATATACAAGAGTATAACTACTATAATACTGCCCCCTATGTACAAGAATATAGCTACTATAATACTGCCCCTATATACAAGAGTATAACTACTATAATACTGATTCTGTGTACAAGAATATAACTACTATAATACTGATTCTGTGTACAAGAATATAACTACTATAATACTGCCCCTATGTACAAGAATATAACTACTATAATACTGCCCCTATGTACAAGAATATAACTACTATAATACTGCCCCTATGTACAAGAATATAACTACTATAATACTGCCCCTATGTACAAGAATATAACTACTATAATACTGCCCCTATATACAAGAGTATAACTACTATAATACTGCCCCCTATGTACAAGAATATAGCTACTATAATACTGCTCTCCTGTTTGTGTCCCCTATTCCAGCTCCTGACTGTGATGTGTAGAATAATTTTCAGAGATACATATTATTGATAGGATAATGATGGGCTTACAATACTTTTTATAGAAATAACATGAATAAATAATATCTTTCTATAACTCTCTCTTACACCTTGTGTATCTCGGGGTATACAGTGAACCACAGAACCTGAGGCTGCGGCAGGTGGGTGCGGTGTAATAATAAATGCAGTGAAGGATTCACAGGGGTCTTATAGGACTTAGGCTGGAGACACACTGGCGATTTTAAAATCAGTACGATTTTCATGCAGAAGAGTCGCACGAGTGTCATGTGAGTATAATCCAATTTTTCACACCTAGCATCCGATTTACATCCAACTGCAATGTGATTTTAACATGAGCTTTTACATAGAGGAATTCTCTAAGTCATTTACGCATCGTTTTCAAAGGAAATATTCCTCAAAACATAAATAGATAGATAGAAGAAAAGCCGGCAATTCAGCAGCCGGATAGCCTAAAACCAGTGGAATTCTCCTGGTGAACTCGCCTCTGCACCGTGGAACTTTCTCACAGTACTAGCGTGGATCTCACTGAGGTCACCGCAGTTCAGCCTGGCTGAGAACGCAGCCTCAGTGACGTCACCGCTGGTCACTGAAGCTCCGCTCCCAGCAGCTCATTCCCCACTGGTTCTCAGCTTAGATGATCACATCTTATTAAAGGAGTCTGTGTAATTTTTTCAATTAACCCCTTACTGCCAGCGGATGGAATAGTACGTCATCTGGCAGTATCCCCCGCTTTGAGGTGGGCTTCGGCGGTGAGCTTCCGTCGCGTGCCCTGAAATGAGTGCATCGCCGACCCCGTCACGTGATCGGGGGTCAGCGACGCGTTACCATAACAACCTGAGGCCTCCTCGAGACCTCTATGGTTGTTGATGGCAGATTGCTATGAGCGTCACCCTGTGGTCGGCGTTCATAGCAATGCTGTAATTCTACTACATAGAGATGATCTATGCATCACCTGTATGTAGCAGAGGCGATCGTGCTATGGCAGCTGCCTCCTATGGAGGCTATGGAAGCATGCTAAAAGTAAAAGAAAAAAGTGTTTAAAAATTCAAAAAAAATAAAGAAAACATAAAAGTTTAAATCACCCCCCTTTCGCCCCAATCAAAATAAAACAATAAAAAAATTCAAAGCTACATATATTTGGTATCACCGTGTTCAGAATCGCCCGATCTATCAATAAATAAAAAGAATTAACCTGATCGCTAAATGGCGTAGCGGGAAAAAAATCAAAACGCCAGAATTACGCTTTTTTGGTCGTAGCAACATTGCATTAAAATGCAATAATGGGTGGTCAAAAGAACGGATCGGCACAAAAGTAGTATAATTAAAAACGTTAGCTCGACTCGCAAAAGATAAGCCCTCATCCAACCCGAGATCAGGAAAAATGGAGACACTATGGGTCTAAGAAAATTGCACAATTTTTTCCATTTTATTTTTTTTCAGAAATTTTTTTTTTTTTCACCACTTAGATAAAAGAGAACCTAGACATATTTGGTGTCTATGAACTCGTAATGACCTGGAGAATCATGCTGGCAGTTCAGTTTTAGCATTTAGTGAACCTAACAAAAAAGCCAAACAAAAAACAAACAAGTGTGGGATTGCACTTTTTTGCAATTTCACCGCACTTGGAATTTTTTTTACCGTTTTCGAGGACACTACATGGTAAAACCAATGGTGTCGTTCAAAAGTGCAACTCATCCTGCAAAAAATAAGCCCTCACATGGCCATATTGACGGAAAAAAAAAAGTTATGGCTCTGGAAAAAGGGGAGCGAAAAACGAAAACGCAAAACCGAAAAAAGCTCCAGGGGTTAAGGGGTTAAAGGACTTTATTCTTGCTGTGTGTGTTTTTATACAATGTGACTATGGGGTTAGTAATGTGGGCGTCTTATTGACGCCTCTCCATTACTAATCTCGGGGCTTGATGTCACCAGGCAACACAAAGGTGACATCAACCCCCCCAACTATTACCCCATATGCCACCGCTACAGGGCAGTGGGAAGAGATAGGCTATGTGCCAGAATTAGCGTATCTTAAGGTACTGCCACACTAAACAATCCCGCTAGCGATAAAGACGCATACTAATGCGATCGCTAGCGGGATTGTTTCTATATCGCTAAGTGCAGCTTAACTTAGCGATATAGTTAACGACGCTATCGCGGTTAGCGATCTTCTTAACGACTTTAGCGGTACAAAAGTACCGCTAAATCGCTAAGAAAAGGTGCCACACTTAGCGATATATACTTACCTGCGGGGCGCCGACGATCTAAATAGGGTCCGGAACGATGTCAGCGACGAGCGAGATCACAGCAGGGGCCTCGTCGCTGACAGATGCCGCACACAACAACATCGCTAACGGGATCGCTAAATACTGACGTTTTTTTAGCGATCCCGTTAGCGATGTTGTTTAGTGTGGCATACCCTTTAGAGATGTGCCTTTTCTGGGGCGGCTGAGAGCTGATGTTTTTAACCTGTGGGGGGGGCAATATCCATGGCCCCCTCCTAGGCTATTAATATCAGACCGCAGCTGTCTTTCTAACCTTTGCTGGGTAATAATTATCATTTTTTGGATCCCCCATTTTAATAGCCAGTAAAGACTAAGTATACAGCTGTGAGCTGATATTAATAGCCTGGGAAGCTCCATGGCTATTACTCCCTTCCCAGGCTATAAACATCGACCCCCAGCGGTCGGCCTTCCCTCTGCTGGTTACGAAAATTGCACGGGAGCCCACGCCATTTTTAAAAAAAAAATAATCTTTGTAATAATTAAATACATGTACAGTAATTTTCATACACACTGTACTAATTGTATTTGTCACTGACATCTATATATATATATATACATATATATATATATTCTATTTGTATTTACTGTATTTAATCCAACTCTTCTATCCTGTCGGCTCCTGCAGTGATTTTACACTACACGGCTGCTGAATTACCGGCTTTTCTTCTGTCTATGTAATATAAATACGTATATATGTGTGTGTCACTGACATCTTTATATCTATGCATTCTATATGTATATATCTATTCTATCAGTGTGATTTTACTGTAAGGGGCCTTCTGTTGCGGGATGCGATGCGATTTTTTATCGGATTGCATTCGTCCAATTTCATTGCAAGTGGGAATGAGTCCTTACAGGGAATCTCCATAGAGCAGCAGAGGCGATATTATAAAAGGACTGGATCAAACCACATAGTGTTACTGCCACCTACTGGTCACTATGTGTATTGGCTTCATAGATGTGTACACTTTTGCTACTACAAAGCCACGTTTCAAAATTATTATTATTATTTATTTCTATAGCGCCATTAATTCCATGGTGCTGTACATGAGAAGGGGTTACATACAAAGTTATAGATATCGTTTATAGTAAACAAACTTACAATGACAGACTGGTACAGAGGGGAGAGGACCCTGTCCTTGCGGACTTACATTCTACGGGATAATGGGGAAGAAACAGAAGGTCGGGGGTGTGGCAGCTCTGGTGGTGGCGGTAGCTCTGGTAGTGGTGGCGGCGAGGCGGCAGCTCGGGTGGTTGAGAAGGCAGAAACTCGGGTGATGGCGGCGAGGCGGCAGCTCGGGTGGTGGAGAAGGCGGAAGCTCGGGTGGTGGCGGCGAGGCGGCAGCTCGGGTGGTGGCGGCGAGGCGGCAGCTAGGGTGGTGGTGAGGCGGCAGAATGGTTATTGCAGGCTGTAGGCTTTCCTGAAAAGATGGGTTTTCAGGTTCCGTCTGAAGGATCCAAGGGTGGTGGATAATCGTACATGTTGAGGCGTGGAATTCCAGAGGATGGGGGATATTCGGGAGAAATCTTGGAGGCGGTTGTGTGAGGAGCGAATAAGTGTGGAGGATAGTAGGAGGTCTTGGGAGGATCGAAGATTGCGTGAAGGAAGATATTGGGAGATTAGTTCAGAGATATAGGGAGGGGACAGGTTGTGGACGGCTTTGTAGGTCAGTGTTAGTAGTTTGAACTGGATTCGTTGGGGAATTGGGAGCCAGTGGAGGGATTTGCAGAGGAGAGAAGCAGGGGAGTAGCGAGGGGAGAGATGGATTAGTCGGGCAGCAGAATTGAGGACAGACTGGAGTGGTGCAATAGAGTTGACGGGGAGGCCACAGAGGAGGGTGTTGCAGTGACGCGCACCACATGTGGGTACCAGGGCTATGGGACACTCGGCACCGAGCCCATGGAAATCTATGGGGATGTCACTGGCAGCAGAGCTCGGTCCGTGGCCCTGGGCGGTCATGCAATGGGGATATTTACAGGGGATTATAAAGATTAGTTCGTGACGCCACCTGTGGTATCTGATCAATTTGACCAGCGCTGCAATATGGATCTTCTAAGGGGATGTTATGGGGCAGCAAGATGGTGAGTCTCCCACAGGCGAGACTTTTCCCTTGAAGTCTATGGTGGTGCAGAGTGCAGGCAAATAAGCAGTGACACACGGTTCAGTCTCTTTTCATACCTTTACTTGTAGATGTTGCAGGGATGTCCCGGAGCACTGTAGGGTGAAGGGTGCACATCCAGATTCCTCCACTTGATAGGTGTGTGGCCTCCTGTTTCCTGCCTTTTTGTAATAAGTTCTGGCCTGCGTGTAGCTGGGCCTAGCTTAGCCTCTGTCTTGTACCTGGCTGACTTTGTTATTGGATCTTCTCTCTGAAAGGACAGGGTCATTGATGGCCCGGCCGAGCCGGACTCCGTCCTCCTGATCCTGCTACGTATCAGCTCGGTGGTACTCCTGGGACTTGTAGTCCTCCAGGAACTCCGGTGTTCTCCTAATGGGTCGTGGAGATCCCTGTAGGCTCGGACCCCGGTGTCCGGTAACACTTGCTGAGATGAGCTATTAAGGCTCCTCGGTCTCATTAACTTCCACTCGCCTTCGACCTATCTAGGTCCTCCTATCATCACACACGCTGGCAGTTGGTGAGCTGCCTCTTCGCCGCTCTCTAAGCGTCGGCACGCTTTCCACTGAGCTATGCTTCAGATTCAGCTCTGACTAGGCTAAAGTGATTCCTTCTCACTCGTACTAGCCTCCACTTACTCAAGTTGAACTGACTGAACAGCTCTGCACTTCTCTCCTCTGGTGTCTTGAGGAGATCTGAGATCTGTCTCTGTCTGATCTCTTCTCTGGCTGTTCTCCTCTGGGCGAGCTCTGAACTGAACTCTGAACTGCCTTAAACTGAAACTAACTCCTTGTTTTTATACGTCTTACACAGCTCCCTCTGGTGGACTTTGGGATAAGTTAACGTGTATGCATGTGTATAATGACCTCTAGTGGGATCTTCTGTCGGTGCACCCTTCTGGAAGATGTGGATTCAGTCACAGCTGGGCTCCACATTCCCCCCTAGTAGAACTCAGCACTCCGGGGCTGAAATACAAAAACAAATAACAAATAACAATATATAAACAACTCTTCCTTTGCAGGAGGTAAGGCACTCTTGAACGGTTACATAACGGTCAACAAATAACTATATACATTAGCATAATGATGGGTTGAGGAATTGAGCAACCTTAAAAGTCCCAGTCTCTTTTGGAAAAGGGATGCTCAAAAGGAGTAGAGAAAACAAGTAAAAATAATGTCCATTCACTTGTTCCAATATCAAAAAGGGAAAAACAGGTTAATAAATAACAATATAATAAAGCATAGTATAACCAAAAATATATACATTTATGTACATTGGTTCTTGATAATTATGTACATGTGTTAGGTCCTACTCTCTGTACATAACAGGTAATTGCCCCCTTGTTATGCGTACTGACCTACGTGGTGTGGTGGTAGGTGAGGTATCAGTTACCCTGTTATCCCTGCATGCAGGTAAGTTGTAGTACTGCCTTAGCCTTTCTAGGGATCTGGCAAGTATACTGGGAGTTGGGTGAACTGGCTCAACTTCTGCAGGGGATCCTTCTTCTTGAGGTTCAACTTCTTGGGGTTCCACTTGTTGAGGTTCCACTCGTTGAGGTTCCACTTGTTGAGGTTCTGCCGGAACAGGTTCTTCTGAAACTGACTCTACTGGCACAATTGGTGCAACTGGATGTAGAGATTTTTCTTGCGGTTGATAAAATTGAAGCACGGGAATGATTACAGCGTCTCCAATTCTGGGCCAATCTGCGGGGAAATCTCCCAAGTCTGTATGTATAACTGTTTCATCACGCTCTTCCTGATTGACAACAGGTTCTTCCTCATGAAGCTTTAATGGGTCCGGACACAACTTCAGGTGGTCTCTAGACACAGTTGCAGTCGTTTTTCCTCCATCCTTGCTTATTATGCACGTTTTCTTGTTGTCGAACCTTGAATTCTGTACGATGTAGGGCTCTCTTTCCCATTGATCGTCGAGTTTGTGTATCCTCCTTTTTCTTTTTAGTACGACTTGACCAGGTGCGAAAGGTTTAGCTGGCGCACTTTTATTGTAGCGGTTTTCTTGTTTAACCCTTATTCGATTGAGACTATCTTCAACACAGGCCTGTACTTTTCTGTACTGTTCCTGTCTGTGGGTGTCCCAGTCCTCAGTAGTCACATCTGCTTCTGGTTCTACCACACCAAGCTCCAGATCCATGGCAGCTTTCCTGGTCTTGCCCGCATTAGATAAGCTGGGGTGCAATTGGTGGAACTCACAGGTATGTGATTGTACAAATCTACTAGGTCAGGTAGTAGGTCTGGCCACCGATTCCTCTCCTCGAGTAGTATAGTCTTCAGCAGGTCAATGACGATGTGATTCATCTTCTCACAGAGACCGTTGGTTTGGGGGTGGTACGGTGTGGTTCTTATTTTCTTACACCCGTACAGGTGACAGAACTCTTTGAACAATTCAGCCTCGAAGGCTGGACCTTGGTCAGTTAGCACCTGCTCAGGATATCTGTGTGGTCTGCAGAAATACGCTTGGAACGTCTTTGCTGCTGTTTCTGCCGTCAGATCTTTGACAGGGGCGACCACCAGGAACCTGGAGTAGTGATCCACCATAGTCAGGGCATAGGAGTATCCTGACCGGCTGGGTGACAACTTGACATGGTCCAGGGCCACAATCTCCAAGGGACGAGTCGTCTTGATGGGTTGCAGGGGTGCCTTTTGACTGCTGTAGTCTTTTCTTCGGAGGCCACAGGGTCCACATTTCTGGCACCATCTCTCAATGGAGCTGCGCATTCCCACCCAGTAGAAACGACACTTCAACAGGGTCTCCAGCTTCTTCCAGCCAAAGTGTCCCGCTTGATCGTGGTAGGCTTCTAACACCATCTGAATGTCTGCTCTGGGAACTACTATCTGCCAAACCATTTCATGGGTCCTGGGGTTGACGTATCTCCTGCACAGCCTCTCACGGTAGATGAACAACCGGCTTCTCTCATTCCACAGCTGCTTAGCTTGTTCAGGCGCATCCTTCTCCAAGGAGGAGCCTTCCTGAGTTATCAGCTCCTTGATACGGCTAACAACGGGATCGCTGTCCTGAGTCTCCTTCCAACTGTGGTGAGGTAAAGGATTTAACGTCTTATCACGCGGCTTCCTGCTGGCGTGTTGCTCATGGATTATCCCATTCCTGTGAAAGGCAGGTAGTTCAATCTCTTCCAGATCATCCACTTCCTCTTCTGTGTCCGATTCATGAGGCATCCTGGATAAGGCATCAGCATTGGCATTCTTGCGGCCTGCTCGGTACTTGATTGTGAATTGGTAGTTTGACAGCCGA
Organism: Oophaga sylvatica; assembly: GCA_033576555.1. NCBI lineage: Eukaryota > Metazoa > Chordata > Amphibia > Anura > Dendrobatidae > Oophaga > Oophaga sylvatica. The sequence continues at coordinate 99,481 of JARQOD010001003.1, read as the reverse complement.
GCCATCCATCGTTGTTCCATGGCTCCCAGCTTAGTTGTTTCAAGATGCGTCAAGGGGTTGTTATCAGTGTAGGCAGTGAACTTGCTGGAGGCTAGGTAGTGCTTAAACCTCTCCGTGATGGCCCAGACCAGTGCCAGGAACTCCAACTTGAAGCTGCTATAGTTTTCTGGGTTTCTCTCGGTCGGGCGGAGCTTCCTGCTGATCTGTAGCCCAGCTACGCAGGCACACATAAAAGTCCAGGAGAGTGCACTAGAAGGTAACAGCAACGCTTGATATGCATTCACTGTCACTCACACTTTCAGACACGCCCATCTGAGATATAAAGGGGGGTGACACGTGCCAGGAGTGATTAGTCTGGAGGGAGAGTGAGAGAGAGGAGTTAGTTCAGTCAGTTAGCTCCGGGAGGCTCAGGAGTGAGTCATCCCTTGGATAGTTTCCTGTCTGAGATAGTCAGATAGTTAATTCCGGGAGGCTTAGGAGTGAGTCATCCCCTGGATAGTTATCTGTCTGAGATAAGATCAGTTTGAGTGGAGCGTAGTGTTCAGTGGAGTTCAGCCTGTTAGCTTCTGTCTCAGGGACAGAGCAGCCATTCAGTCTCGGTCCTGTGTGGACTTTGGAGGAAACTGAGAGCTGTGCAGTGAGCTCTGGATGAAGCTGACATTATTCCACAACCGCCACAAGTGCTTATGTTAAGAGTGGGAAGCAGGGCGAAGGGCACAGTGGAGAAGATAGCGAAATGCTTTAGGTATTGGATTGCCTGCACTGAATTGCCGGACACCGGAGTCCGAGGCGTTGCTACAGTTTCAAGCTTAGTGACAAGATTACCGGAGGCATCTGGACTACAGGTCGCAGAGAGCAGCCCTAAGTGTCAATACGTAACCGGAGACAGGGATAACGGGTCTAGCCTGATCAGCAATATAGACTTCGTTTTCACCACTTAGAAGTCTCCACCACAATGTTGGCCGGGCAGGACAGCTACTGAGAAAGCTGGAGATTCAGAGTTAACTTCGCTTCAGGCAAGTTGGACTCACCTACACATTGGAAGTTAAGGAGGCCTCTAACCTGCTCAGCTGTTACCGGAAAGTGCACTCTCCAGCCCGACCAGCTCCCCGGGATCTGCTTGAACCATCATCAGTAAAAGGTATGAAAAGGAGCTACCTTGTGTGTGACTGAATTATTACTACACCCATCATCATCACAACCATAGACTTCCAGGGACCAGTCTCACCTGTGGGAGACTTACCACCCAGCTGCCCCATAACATCCCCTGTGAAGACCCTTACATCAGCGCTGGTACAATTTACCAGAAACCACAGGTGGCGTCACAAACTATCCTAAAAATCCCCTGTAAATATTCCCCATTGCACGACCGCCAGGGCCACGGACCGAGCCACCGCTACCAGTGACAACTCCCATAGATGCCCATGGGCTCGGCTCCGAGTACCCCATAGCCCTGGTATCCACAATTGTGGTGCGTGGTCGCAACAACAACTTGGCGTCACGAACAGGATGCGAAACTTGCAAGTGTGAGTCCTGTGTGCCTATTGAACTGTTTATTTCATGAAAAAGACTGTTTGCTGCTTTTGGCGCCAAATACCGCCATTTTACCGCCAAGTTGGCGCCCTGAGGCGCTGGTGAAGAAGGTGGGCGTGCATTCGTGGGCGTGTACCCCCCTGAGGCGCGAAAGATATGGCCGCCCTTCCAAATGTTACTACAATGTGTGGTCCTGCCCCTCTGCTAAAGAAATCCGCCTCCTCTTCATCCTCTATCCGAAGAGGAGGAGACGCAAATCCCGCCTCCACGGAAGAGACCAGACAGTTCCTGATGGAACCTACACTCTGGCATGGGACGAGGTGGCAGAAGGACAAGAGCAGCTATGCAGTGGAGCAGTGGAGCACAGGCCCTGCTCCCCGGAGAAGCTGTTGTTTGAACCAGAGCCATCTCTAAGGGTGAGTTTCCACGGTCAGGAAACGCTGCGTGTTTGGCGCTGTGCGCTGGCGCAGCGCCAAACACGCAGCGTCCAGATGTTACAGCATAGTGGAGGGGATTTCAAGAAATCCCGTCTCCACTATGCGTAACAATACGCAGGTGGCAAACCTGCGTAAACGGACATGCGGCGCGTCTTTTTAGACCGCAGCATGTCCTCGCGTATTGCGGCGACGGTGCGTCGCCGCAACAGAATTAACACAGGGCTATGTAGCCCTGCGTTCTTTCCGGAGGTGTTCCGGAGGTGTCCTGAACACCTCCGGAAAGATCGCGCGTCAGAAAGGGGGCGGGGCTTAGACGGAGCGGAATTTCCGCTCCGTCCAAAGCGCTATGGTTCCGGACCGTGGAACCATAGCCTAATACAGAAGCTTCAGCAAACTATGCTGGAGCTGCAGAAGGAGAATGCGGTGCTCAGAAGATTAATCCAGCGTCATGCAGACTTGCAGGAGACAGAGAGACGCTGGCGTGCCCAGATACAGCGGCTGATGTGGGACGCAGTGCTCTCTCCCACAAGCATAATGCCGTCACCTGATTTTCCAAGTTCCCTGCTGAAGAAAGCTGATGAAGAACCGGAGGCCGGCTCCAAAAGTGCTGTACCTGCTCCCACCGATGGAGAGGTGGAAGAAAAGGAGGCTGAGGAGGTCCTGCCTGTTCCGGAGTGCCAGCCAGGCCTGGAGGCCGCAGCAGATTACAGATCCCCGGTAGGGACACCGGAGGAGACCCAACTGTCAGCGATAGAAAACGACTGGAGCAGCGACAGCAGCAGGTTAGTGCGTTCCCAACTGAGCCCCTGCGCGCACCTGCGTCCTACTCGGAATCGCAAGCCCCAGCAGCGTCATCGTTGGTATCCGCACCAGGCTGTGCACCCACAACGCAACCTGCGACCGCTTCTGCATCGCCCCCTGCATACTCATCTGCGACTACCTCTGCATCGCAATTGGCGACCTACTCTGCATCGCCCCCTGCAGGCCCATCGCAATCTATGTCGCAATCGGCATTGCCTCCTGCTTACTCAACGCAAACCAAGTCGCAATCTGTACAGCGGCCCAGGTCTCAGCCAGCGCTGCCGCCTAAACCGCAAACTGCGACCAAATTAGTATCGCAAAATGTTGTGGCACCTGTAGCGACGCAATCGGCGTCTCACAAAGAGGAAGCACCCGGCGTGCCCCTAGCGGTTCGCACAAGGACTGTAGCGACCCAGACATTGATAGCAGGTCACGACCTGTTTGTAATGCGCTCTAAAGAGCATCGCGTGGTTCCAGCCCCCGGGGTGGAAGATGTAATTGAAAGCAATAACAAGTGAAGACGGTAGGACCCAGACAGGGGTTTACCGCATTCTAGTAACTGTAGAAAGTTTTGAAAGAAAATTGCATTTTTGCACTTTAGTATGGTATACTGATGTTTTACATATTTGGAATAGAATACCCGGCTGGGTAAAGAGAGTTAAAGAATTTAGAATGTGTTGATTGCATAGTATACCCTGGTTGGGTAACTCCAGTTGAATTATATGTGAATACTTGAAACATGAATGTATTTTATTATGTCATGGACTGAGAGGCTGTGGACTGAGCCAGCCCAAGAACTGATCTTTGTAAATAGTTGCGCTTCGGTGCATCATCTTGGTTTTACATGAAACATTGCTAACTACCTCAGAAGAAAAACCCGTATGGTGGGGCCCAGAGTGAGGTCTGCAATAAAGTCCTGCAGCCCACCCAGGACCCACGTGGGAGGTTTTTGGTGCGGTCCTCCACAAGAATACTGCCTATACTGTGAATATTTAAAAAATGTTTTGATACTTTTGTATTTTCCTATTGTACAAATTGTAACGTTCAAGAATTCGTACCTCCCGGATGGGAAGTGTTATAATGTTATGTTATTGCAAAACAAAATGTTCTTTTTGTCTTTTACAGCCCGGGAGTGCTGTGTTTTACCAAGGGGATGTGTAGCCCAGCTACGCAGGCACACATAAAAGTCCAGGAGAGTGCACTAGAATGGTAACAGCAACGCTTGATATGCATTCACTGTCACTCACACTTTCAGACACGCCCATCTGAGATATAAAGGGGGTGACACGTGGCAGGAGTGATTAGTCTGGAGGGAGAGTGAGAGAGAGAGTTAGTTCAGTCAGTTAGCTCCGGAGGCTCAGGAGTGAGTCATCCCTTGGATAGTTTCCTGTCTGAGATAGTCAGATAGTTAATTCGGGAGGCTTAAGGTACTGCCACACTTAGTGATCTCGTTAGCGATCTCAATAACGACGCAAGCTAATGAGATCGTTTTTGAGATCGTTTTAATGTCTCTAGTAGCTGCCACACTTAGTGATCTCGTTAACGACTCAAAAGCGGTTAGCGATCTCATTAACGACTTTAACGGTCATTGCGATGTAAAAAACAGCGCACATCGCTCACAAAAGGTGCCAGACACAGCGATATAGGCTCACCAGCGGGACGCCAACGATCTAAATACGGTCCAGAACTCTAGTGAACGATCAGCGAGATCACAGCAGGGGCCACGTCGTTGCTACATGCCACACACGTTAGCGTCACGAACGAGATCGCTAAATAGTGACGTATTTTAGCGATCTCGTTAGCGACGCTGTTTAGTGTGGCATACCCTTTAGGAGTGAGTCATCCCCTGGATAGTTATCTGTCTGAGATAAGATCAGTTTGAGTGGAGCGTAGTGTTCAGTGGAGTTCAGCCTGTTAGCTTCTGTCTCAGGGACAGAGCAGCCATTCAGTCTCGGTCCTGTGTGGACTTTGGAGGAAACTGAGAGCTGTGCAGCGAGCTCTGGATGAAGCTGACATTATTCCACAACCGCCACAAGCGCTTATGTTAAGAGCGGGAAGCAGGGCGAAGGGCACAGTGGAGAAGATAGCGAAATGCTTTAGGTATTGGATTGCCTGCACTGAATTGCCGGACACCGGAGTCCGAGGCGTTGCTACAGTTTCAAGCTTAGTGACAAGATTACCGGAGGCATCTGGACTACAGGTCGCAGAGAGCAGCCCTAAGTGTCAATACGTAACCGGAGACAGGGATAACGGGTCTAGCCTGATCAGCAATATAGACTTAGTTTTCACCACTTAGAAGTCTCCACCACAATGTTGGCCAGGCAGGACAGCTACTGAGAAAGCTGGAGATTCAGAGTTAACTTCGCTTCAGGCAAGTTGGACTCACCTACACATTGGAAGTTAAGGAGGCCTCTAACCTGCTCAGCTGTTACCGGAAAGTGCACTCTCCACCCCGACCAGCTCCCGGGATCTGCTTGAACCATCATCAGTAAAAGGTATGAAAAGGAGCTACCTTGTGTGTGACTGAATTATTACTACACCCATCATCATCACAACCATAGACTTCCAGGGACCAGTCTCACCTGTGGGAGACTTACCACCCAGCTGCCCCATAACATCCCCTGTGAAGACCCTTACAGCAGCGCTGGTACAATTTACCAGAAACCACAGGTGGCGTCACGAACTATCCTAAAAATCCCCTGTAAATATTCCCCATTGCACGACCGCCAGGGCCACGGACCGAGCCACCGCTACCAGTGACAACTCCCATAGATGCCCATGGGCTCGGCTCCGAGTACCCCATAGCCCTGGTATTGTCATGGGTGCATCGCCACGAAGATCGTCGCGATTGCACATTCTGACTTCTCACAGCTGAGCTGCTGTTTCTTTGTGTTTTGGTAATGAGAGAGTTAATTTTACCTAGCTCTTTGCTAAGACTAGGTCCAGCCTCGCCCGGCTGCTTTTGATTATGTTCTAATTAGTTTCCTTTATATTTCTGCCAGTCTGCTTGTTAGATGCCGGTGAAAGCATTCATGTAGTCTAGCAGACTGGAGCGGTTCTGAGAATACTTAAGCTAAGAGCTCCTTAGTTGTTTTTACTCTTACAGCTTATAGTTTATCTCTGAGACCTTAGGTGTTCCTACTGTGTGTGAGTGTTGTATGTAAGACTTTATTTACTTTATTTCTTGTCTTTCTTGTATGTCTTTCTGTTCATTAACCGTTACCTGTTCATTCCCTTTGGTGGTATTCAGGGTCCTTCTTAGGACTAGAATACAGTTGGCAGGGATTGATAGGAGACAGGGTTTACGCTGGTGGCCTGGACCTCTGTACCTTTAACAGTACCTCCAGGTTGAGGGATTAGTTAGGACCCCAGTTTAGGGTCAGCTTAGACCCCGGTCACCCTCTAGCCGGAGACAGCGTATAACGGATTCCGTTTTGACCCACTGGACATTCTGTCAGGTAAATCTATGTTATCATATATCTATGCGCATGTTATATAGTATGTTGCCCTTTTGATATAGATTACTGACATCACATATATATATCTGCTATACAGCGTGACATTTTCACCGGCCCAACTAAAGATTCTCCCCAGCTGTCATGGATCCAGTAGCCCAGCTGGCCCGGCAGTTGCAGGGGTTGTCCATGGAATTTGCAGACATTAAGTCCAAGGTTTTGTCCCCCCCGGAGCAAACCAGATCTGAACCTAAGGTTGCTCTCCCGGATAGGTTCACTGGTGGGCGGGACAAATTTTTTACTTTCCGGGAGGCATGTAAATTGTACTTTCGGCTGCGGCCTCGGTCATCTGGGAGTGAAGAGCAGAGGGTGGGAATTGTTATATCGCCCTTACAAGGGGACCCTCAATCTTGGGCGTTCTCTATTCCTCCAGGCTCCCCAGATCTCCAGTCAGTGGATCGATTTTTTACTGCCCTGGGTCTGGTATATGATGATCCGGATCGAGTCTCCCTTGCTGAAACAAAGTTACGTAAAATGCGGCAAGGAAATCGTCCAGCGGAGGAATATTCTTCTGAGTTCCGTAGATGGGCAACAGATACTCAGTGGAATGACCCAGCTCTTAGGAGCCAGTTTTGTCAAGGGTTGTCTGACAAATTAAAAGATGTGTTGGCTCAGTATGATTCTCCTCCATCACTGGAGGCTGCTATGGCCCTCGCTATTCGCATTGATAGACGACTTCGGGGAAGACGCGAGGTAACTCCGCCCCCCGTGATGACTCCACCTACTACTAAAGTCCCTTTTACTGAGGTTCCCCTGGTCTGTTCTGAGGAACCCATGCAGTTGGGAGGGACATCATTTTGTAGGAGGGAATCGGCGGTGCACCGCAAGACTAGAAGGTGTTTCTTTTGCGGGAGAGAGGGACATTTTGTTGGGGGGTGTCCATCCCGGACCTCTTTGAGCCAAGGAGTTAACCTGGGTGTGTGTATTTCGTCCCCAAATCCCTCTCAGTTTCTCGTGCCTGCGGAGGTGGTGATTGGTACTAGAACTGAGAGGATTTCTGTTTTTCTTGATAGTGGGTCCGGGGCTAATTTGGTGGACGCTCGGTTTGCCCAGGTGCATGGTATGCAACTGAGTGTATTGGCCAAACCGGTCCCTATACTCTCTATTGATTCTAGACCTCTCGGTCAAGGTAGCTTGGTACAAGCTGTTCATAACATAGATCTTCGAGTAGGGGCAATACATAAAGAGCAATTGTCTTGTTATGTGTTGGAGGGTCTACCTACTCCTATTGTGTTGGGACTTCCTTGGTTGGCTAAACATAACCCAGTGATTGATTGGCAATCCAGAAAGATAAGCCAGTGGGGTGAATTTTGCAAGAATAACTGCATGAGCACGGTCATCGGTGCGGTTGTGCCTAGGACTTTGCCTCCTTTTCTGGAGGACTTTGGGGAGATGTTCTCAGAGGAGGGGTGTAAAGAGTTACCTCCTCATCGCACATATGACTGCTCAATAAAGTTGCTTCCTGATGCCTTATCTCGTACTTTCCCAGGGACCGGGAGGATGGATGATCCGGTTCCTATTCCTCAGGAGGGAGTTGTAGTGTCAGCTGTATGCTCTGAGCTTGAGGGGGAGGTATTGGGGGCTCAGGGGGACGCCCCTGTGGGACTTCCAGGGAGACTGATAGTTCCAGATCGGTTAAGACTGAAGGTTACGGAGAACCATTACAAACGGATGGCTGATAGGGGGAGAGTTTCTGGTCGAGATCTGAAGGTGAACGATCTGGTGTGGTTGTCTACCAGGAATATAAAACTTAAAGTTCCCTCCTGGAGGTTGGGTCCCAGATTCATTGGGCCGTACAGGATCAGTTCCATAATTAATCCTGTGGCATTTCGTCTGGACCTCCCTCCTACGTTTAAAAATCATAATGTGTTTCACAAGTCATTACTTAAAAAGTATGTGGCACCAGTCATACCGTCACCTCTACTTCCTCCTTCAGTGGTAGTCAATGATAACGTGGAATTTCATGGGTCGAAAATCATTGACTCACGTCTCAGTCGCCGATCCCCTCAGTACTTAGTTCTTTGGAGGGGGTATGGTCCTGAGGAGAGGACGTGGGTCCCTGCGTCTGTTGCTAACGCAGATCGATAGGTTCGGACCTTTCACACAACTTACCCGGACAGACCTGGTCATGAGGGTCCGGAGGCCCCTCGTAGAAGGGGGGGTACTGTCATGGGTGCATCGCCACGAAGATCGTCGCGATTGCACATTCTGACTTCTCACAGCTGAGCTGCTGTTTCTTTGTGTTTTGGTAATGAGAGAGTTAATTTTACCTAGCTCTTTGCTAAGACTAGGTCCAGCCTCGCCCGGCTGCTTTTGATTATGTTCTAATTAGTTTCCTTTATATTTCTGCCAGTCTGCTTGTTAGATGCCGGTGAAAGCATTCATGTAGTCTAGCAGACTGGAGCGGTTCTGAGAATACTTAAGCTAAGAGCTTCTTAGTTGTTTTTACTCTTACAGCTTATAGTTTTTCTCTGAGACCTTAGGTGTTCCTACTGTGTGTGAGTGTTGTATGTAAGACTTTATTTACTTTATTTCTTGTCTTTCTTGTATGTCTTTCTGTTCATTAACCGTTACCTGTTCATTCCCTTTGGTGGTATTCAGGGTCCTTCTTAGGACTAGAATACAGTTGGCAGGGATTGATAGGAGACAGGGTTTACGCTGGTGGCCTGGACCTCTGTACCTTTAACAGTACCTCCAGGTTGAGGGATTAGTTAGGACCCCAGTTTAGGGTCAGCTTAGACCCCGGTCACCCTCTAGCCGGAGGCAGCGTATAACGGATTCCGTTTTGACCCACTGGACATTCTGTCAGGTAAATCTATGTTATCATATATCTATGCGCATGTTATATAGTATGTTGCCCTTTTGATATAGATTACTGACATCACATATATATCTGCTATACAGCGTGACAGGTATCCACAATTGTGGTGCGTGGTCGCAACAACAACCATAGGCGATGACTTTCTCCAGGCCATTTTGCTTCTGACTGAGGACAGCTCACAATCCTTCATTGCTGGCATCAGTATACAGCAGGAACGGCTGGCTGTAGTCAGGGTAAGCTAGGATCTCATCGCCTGTCAGAATCTCCTTCATTTCCTTGAATGCTTCTGCCTGTTCTTTACCCCAATGGAATGGAGAATTTCTGCTCTTGAGGGACTGTCCCACCAGGAGGTCTTGCAGAGGCGCTGCTTTCTTGGTGTAATCCTTCACAAACCTCCGGTAGTATCCTGTCAGTCCCAGGAACTGTCGCACCTCCTTGAGATTTTTCGGCTCCGGCCATTTCTGGATGGCGGTGATCTTTTCAGGGTCTGGCGCTACTCCTTCTGAGCTGACAATATGTCCCAGATACTGTACCTTCTGTTTGAGCAGATGGCATTTTGAAGGCTTCAGTTTCATCCCATATTTGGACAGTGACTCAAATACCTCCGCCAGGTGCTTCAAGTGATCTTCATACATTTTGGAGTACACGATGACGTCGTCCAGGTACAGCAACACAGTTTCAAAGTTGAGATGTCCCAGGCAGCTCTCCATCACTCTCTGGAACGTTCCAGGGGCACTGCTGAGTCCAAATGGCATTCTGTCAAACTCACAGAGTCCCATCGGGGTGGTGAAAGCCGTTTTCTCCCGATCCTCCTCAGCCACAGCTACTTGCCAGTACCCACTAGTGAGGTCAAGGGTGGAAAAATAGTTAGCAGTCTTTAGTGCAGCTAAGGATTCCTCAATGCGTGGTAAAGGGTATGCGTCTTTATGTGTAATGCGATTTACTTGTCTGTAATCTACACACATTCTCATGCTTCCATCCTTTTTCCTAACTAGGACTAGAGGTGCTGCCCAGGGACTACAACTATCCCTTATCACCCCTGCTTCCTTCATATCACGCAACATCTCCTTGGCTTTCTGGTAGTGCGCTGGTGGTATAGGCCTGTACCGTTCTTTGATGGGAGGATGATTGCCTGTGGGGATGTGATGTTGAACCCCTTTTATTGTCCCAAAGTCGAGTGGGTGTTTGCTGAATACCTGAGCATACTCCTGAACCACTCGGTATACTCCTTGTTTCTGGTGTGCTGGAGTGGTGTCTGTCCCAACATGGAGCTGCCGACACCAATCCTCCACTTGGGTGGTCGGACCGTTATCCTCCACTTGTTGCGGGAAGGTTAAGGGCTCCGTCGGGTGAATGGAGTTATTGTCCACAGCATGTAACTTAGCAACAGTGGCATAACGTGGTAATTTGACTTCATCCTCTCCCCAGTTGAGAAAGACGCACTGGCACCCTCCCATTATGTACATCCACTACCCCTCTGGCAGTCAAGAGTGTAGGTCTGTGCTCTGAACAATGGGGCTCTACTACTGCTTGGTAGTTCCGTCCTCTCAGACCTATTGCTGCTCTACACCAAATAAGCATTTCACTCATAGGGGGTATCACAATGGGGTTCGGGTCTGTTACCCGTACATTACCAATCTCACCACCGGTCAGTTTCACTTGCTGCTGGCACATCAGGTTTCGGATCTCCCTCCGGATCTCTCCCTTTTGCCTCGGTCTGGCAATTTCAGCAAGCTGTTGGAGTAAAAACACAACTTCTCCCAGACAGTTACTGTGTGGCCCAGCTATGTCAGGCACACAAATAATCCAGGAGAATGCACAGGAAGGTAACCGCAACGCTTGATATCCATTCACTTCACTCACACTTTTAGACACACCCATCAGGGGTATAAAAGGGAGTGACAGTAGCAAAGTGAGGGATTTAGTCAGTCCACCTAGGAGGGAGAGGAGTTCAGTCAAGCTCAGTCTGTTTCCTGTCTGAGGACAGTGCAGTTCAGTCTCACTCCAGTCTGGACTTGGAGGATACTGAGAGCTATTCAGTGAGCTCTAGAAGAAAGCTGACTTTTCCATCGAAAGCTACAAGTGCTTATGTTAAGAGCGGGAAGCAGGGCGAAGGGCGCAGTGGAGAAGACAGAGAGAAGTGCTTCAGGTATTGGATTGCCTGCACTAATTTGCCGGACACCGGGGTCCGAAGCGTTGCTAGAGTTTCAAGCTTAGTAACAAGAAAACCGGAGGCATCTGGACTACAGGTCGCAGAGAGCAGCCCTAAGCGTCGATACGTAACCGGAGTCAGGGAGAACGGGGACTTTGAGTCAAGTGCACGACAAAAGTAAGGACTTAGTTCTCTCAACATCTGCTAGTCAGAGACATAGAAGGCTCCACCACAATGTCGGCCGGGCTTGGCAGCTATTGAGAAAAGCTGTAGATTGCAGAGTTAACTTCGCTTCATGCAAGTTTGGACTCAGATACATTTGAAGTTAAGGAGGCCTCTAACCTGCTCAGCGGTTACCCGAATGTGCATTCTCCACCCCAACCAGCTCCCCGGGATCTTGCTGAAACACCTTCAAGTAAAAGGTATGAAAAGAAGCTGCATTGTGTGTGACTGAATTCTTAACTACACCCTGCACCATCACCATAGACTTCCAGGGACCAGTCTCACCTGTGGGAGACTTACCACCCAGCTGCCCCATAACATCCCCTGTGAAGATCCTTATAGCAGCGCTGGTCCAAATGATCAGATACCACAGGTGGCGTCACGAACTACCTATCCTAATAATCCCCTGTAAATATTCCCCCATCGCATGACTGCCAGGGCCACGGACCGAGTCCCGCTGCCAGTGACATCTCCCATAGAAATCAATGGGCTCGGCTCCGAGTACCCCATAGCCCTGGTATCCACAATTGTGGTGCGAGTCATTACTAATAATGTTAGTGCCTAAGACCACATTCAACCCATTTTCTTCATTAACAGTCTTTACTACAAGAAGTCCCTGATTCTTTAGCTCCACTCTCCCCACTTTTACGTCTACATCTTTAGCTCCCCGTAACTCAAGAGGGAGGCCATTAGAGGCATACACTGCAAAGTCAGGGTTTGGGGGTTGGAGACTGTCACTGGACCAGTACTTATTGTAGAGAACATCAGTTATGATGGTTACCTGAGATCCAGTGTCCAGCAGGGCAGGGATTGCGATCCCGTCCAGTATGATGGACAGGTATGGTCTTCCTCCCACAAACCTGCGGTTCCAGTCTGAGGGCCTGAGGCGTCTATTCCTGGGTGTTGGCCCTCGGACCCAGGATTTGCTCGTTTAAAGGACACTGACGTGCTGGGTGACCTTCTCTGTGGCAGCGATAGCAGATGAACTCTCGGCGAGGATGATGCTGGTCGCGGGTCCTTCCTGGAGGTGGCGTTGTCCTCCTCCGGTGGGGCGATGTCCTCCCTTTCCTCCGGCGCATCCAAGGGACATCCTCTGGGCAGTCAGCTAGCAGAATCTTTCCTTCTTCCTCCCTCGGCAGTTGCAGGGCACTCATTACAGTGGCCAGGTTTTTGGTCAACTGACGCACTTCTGAGCGCAAATAGTCCAGCTCAGTAGGGGGCACCACCTGCATTTTGGCTTCCGCAGCCAGCGGGAAAAAGGGGAATGCTGCTGACTTTGGAATGGCTTCACTTGGGTGACACTGGGTTGCCATCTCGGGTGTTTCCAGAGGTCGCAGTCCTTTTATGGCCATATCCTTAAGGGCATCAAAGGTAGCATCAGGATGATCCAAGGACCACCAGTGCACAGTCCTGCTTTCCGCTTGGGACCTCAGTCCCCGTACAAATTGTTCCTTTAACATTTGATTTTCGTTGGTGACACTTACAGGGTTTACTTCTTTAAGAGTTCGCAGGGCCCCTTGCAGCCGGCAAGCATAGTCCCTAATGCTGTCATCTGGTTTCTGGGAGCATTGATAGAAACTCATCCGGAGATCTGTTTCAGTGCGGTCCTCAAAGATAGTCTGTAGCTTTAAGAAGATTGCAAGCACTGATTCTTGATCTGCAGCTGTCCAAGTTTCTACTTCCCTCTCTGCAGCACCAGTCAGTTGCCCTACCACCACTGCAGCTCTCTGCTTTTCTGTCATAGGATACATGTCCATTATACCGCATATTTTCCGCTTGAACCCTGACAGGGTGTCTGGCTTGCCGCAGTACTGAGGGAGCCACTTCGCTCCAGGCATGTATGGCAGTGTTAACGGTACTATGGGGGCCACAGGACCGGTTGAGGGATCTGCATCTCTATCCTGCGCTGCAGCGCCAAGTGGTAGGTCATTGGGGCCGTCGGCCTGGACCGCGCTGTCGGCTGGCTGGGACATGTCTGCGCCCCCCCTTAGTTAATCGTGGCCTACCTTCTCTAAGGCTGCAGCTCTGCAGGCACAGCGGTGGAGAAAGGACCTGTGTCGCTGGCGCTCTGACGTCAGAGCGTTCACTGGAGCTCTCCACAGGACCTGCTGCCGCGTCAGCGTTGGGGCGTGTTCAAGACTCAGCGCTCTTTTTCAGGTATGCCCACTATTTTTCGCGCCGTGGCGCTGTAAATGGCGGGAAATGGCGGACAAATAGCGGGAATCTTCACCACATACAAAGCACAGTCTTTTTGCACAAAACAGTCCAATAGGCAACACAGGACTCACAAATTGTAAGCCTCAGATCCTGTTCGTGACGCCAAAGATGACGCGCACCACATGTGGGTACCAGGGCTATGGGACACTCGGCACCGAGCCCATGGAAATCTATGGGATGTCACTGGCAGCAGAGCTCGGTCCGTGGCCCTGGGCGGTCATGCAATGGGGGATATTTACAGGGGATTATAAAGATTAGTTCGTGACGCCACCTGTGGTATCTGATCAATTTGACCAGCGCTGCAATATGGATCTTCTAAGGGGATGTTATGGGGCAGCAAGATGGTGAGTCTCCCCCAGGCGAGACTTTTCCCTTGAAGTCTATGGTGGTGCAGAGTGCAGGCAAATAAGCAGTGACACATGGTTCAGTCTCTTTTCATACCTTTACTTGTAGATGTTGCAGGGATGTCCCGGAGCACTGTAGGGTGAAGGGTGCACATCCAGATTCCTCCACTTGATAGGTGTGTGGCCTCCTGTTTCCTGCCTTTTTGTAATAAGTTCTGGCCTGCGTGTAGCTGGGCCTAGCTTAGCCTCTGTCTTGTACCTGGCTGACTTTGTTATTGGATCTTCTCTCTGAAAGGACAGGGTCATTGATGGCCCGGCCGAGCCGGACTCCGTCCTCCTGATCCTGCTACATATCAGCTCGGTGGTACTCCTGGGACTTGTAGTCCTCCAGGAACTCCGGTGTTCTCCTAATGGGTCGTGGAGATCCCTGTAGGCTCGGACCCCGGTGTCCGGTAACACTTGCTGAGATGAGCTATTAAGGCTCCTCGGTCTCATTAACTTCCACTCGCCTTCGACCTATCTAGGTCCTCCTATCATCACACACGCTGGCAGTTGGTGAGCTGCCTCTTCGCCGCTCTCTAAGCGTCGGCACGCTTCCACTGAGCTATGCTTCAGATTCAGCTCTGACTAGGCAAAGTGATTCCTTCTCATTTCGTACTAGCCTCCACTTACTCAAGTTGAACTGACTGAACAGCTTTTGCACTTCTCTCCTTGGTGTCTTGAGGGATCTGAGATCTGTCTCTGTCTGATCTCTTCTCTGCTGTTCTCCTTGGGCGAGCTCTGAACTGAATCGAACTGCCTTAAACTGAAACTAACTCCTTGTTTTTTATACGTCTTACCAGCCCCCTCTGGTGGACTTTGGGATAAGTTAACGTGTATGCATGTGTATAATGACCTCTAGTGGGATCTTCTGTCGGTGCACCCTTCTGGAAGATGTGGATTCAGTCACAGCTGGGCTCCACAGCAGTAATCAGAGGCGGGGAGATGATGAGGGCATGCACAAGAGTTTTAGTAGATTGAGGGCTGGGAAGGGAGGATTCTGGAAATGTTTTTAAGTTGGAGGCGACAGAGTGGAAAGAGTTTGGATGTGTGATTTGAAGGAAGGGGCAGAGTCGAGAGTTTACTCCGAGGCAGCGGATTTCGGTGCGGGAGAGATCGTGATGGCCATTTCCATAATAGATAGATCGGGGTAGGGAAGATACGTGAGATGGAGGAAAGATGATGAGTTCAGTTTTGTCTACATTGAGTTTTGGAAGCGAGAGGTGAAGAAGGGGGATATGTCTGATAGACACTTCGGGTATTCTGGGCAGCAGAGAGGTGACATCTGGGCCAGAGAGGTAGATCTGAGTGTCGTCTGCTACAGGTGGTAACTGGAAGCCATGGGACTTTATGAGTTGTCCTAGGCCAAGGGTTATAGATGGAAAAAATAGGGGCCCCAGGACAGAGCCTTGGGGGGACTCCAACAGAGAGAGGGCGGATGAGGAGGTAGAGTGGGAGTGGGAGACGTTTAAATGTGCGGTCAGAAAGGTAAGTGGCGATCCAGGACAGGGCAAGGTCTTTGATGCCAAGGGAAGAAAGAATCTGTAGCAGTAGGCAGTGGTCGACTGTGTCAAAGGCAGGGACAGGTCAAGGAGGAGGAGGATGGAGAACTGTCAGCTTTGGCTGTGAGTAAGTTGTTAGTAATTTTGGTCAGGGCAGTTTCAGTGAGTGGTGGGGGCAGAAGCCAGATTGGAGGTTGTCAAGGAGAGAGTTAGATGAGAGGTGGGAGGAAAGTTGAGCGTGGACATGCTGTTCAAGGAGTTTGGAAGCAAGCAGGAGCAATGATATTGGGCGATAGCTGGGCATAGCAGTTGGGTCAAGGATTGTTTTTTGAGGATGGGTGTGTGGTGGCATGTTTGAAGGCAGAGGGAAAGGTACCAGAAGATAGCGATAGGTTAAAGAGATGGGTTAGGGCTGGAATGAGCGTGTTAGTGAGGTTGGGGAGCAGGTGGGAAGGGATGGGGTAAAGTGCACAGGTTGTGAGGTGTGATTTGAAAAGGAGATGAGTAAGCTCTCCTTCAGTGATGTTGGAGAGGAGGTTAGTAGGGAAGGCAGAGGTCTGGTATATGGAGTGGTTGGGGTGGTGGAACAGTAAAGGTTTGCCTTGTTTGGTCGATCTTATTTTTGAAGTAGGTGGAAAAGTCCTCGGCGAGGTGAGGGAGTTGGGGGTGGCAGGTGGTGGAGGGAGAGAGTTGAATGTGCTGAACAGTTGTTTTGGGTTGTAGGATAATGAAGTTTACAAGGTTTGTGAAGTAGGTCTGCTTAGCAGAGGTGAGGGCTATTCTGAAGGCAAGTGTAGCTTGTTTAAAAGCAGTGAAGTCGTCTGGCAGGCGTGTTTTCTTCCAACGCCGCTCCGCGACCCTGGTTGATTGTCAAAGTTTTTTGGTGAGATTGTTGTGCCGGGGTTGCCTATTGATTCGTCGCACTTTGCCGTGCGTGAGAGGGGCGACTGAGTCTATGGCAGATGTGAGGGTGGTGTTATAGAAAGTGGTGGCGCTGTCTGTGTCGTGGAGTGAAGATATGGAGGACAGAGGTAGAAGAGAGTCTGAGAGTCTGTGATGTCTAGGTGTGCGAGGTTTCTGCGAGGATGTGCCAGTGGCTGGACATAGGGGGCAGGTGAGGAGGACAGGGATGAGAAGGAGAGAAGGTGGTGGTCTGATAGGGGGGAAGGGAGAGGTTGTGAGATTAGATAGGGAACAGAGGGGGGTGAAGATGAGGTCTAATGTATGTCCATCTGTGTGGGTGGCTGTGGAGGACCACTGAGTAAGCCCAAAGGTGAAGTAAGTGCAGGAGTTTGGAGGCTAATGTCTTTTTAAGAGGGTCTCTGCCTTACTACCAATATCCCCACATATTGCATGTTTTTAAGGCTGTGAGTCCATTAATACCGTTGTGTTCATTATTTCATTTAAAGTTTATACACATCTTTGGGACAATGTTTAACTTTAACAGAAACATATTTTGCAATTGGTTTTTCATTAAAAAGTTTCCCTAATTAGCATTTGTGTTTATTGCACAATGAGTTAACTGAGAAACATCAGTGAGCTCATTTTCGGGGGATTTTTAACCACATCAAAGTTAAGAGTTCAGAAAAATAACAGATAAAAGAATAACAAAGTCCCCAGGGAATAATTCTCAAGAAAAGGATTGTCCTAGTATATAATATAAATATCATTATGATGTGTCCTAAATAAACATCAGTGGTATCACCCGCCCCACTAACCAGCTCTCATCAGCTCCACAGAGGTCAGAGGTAAACACTGAGCTGAGCGGAAAGCAGCTGTGTGCGAGTGGGGACGTCGATGCCCGGTGCTGCAGAGCGGCTCCAAAAAAGAGATTAGAAGCTGATCTGCAGATCTCAGCAGTGGGCCCCTGAAAACTGATAATAAGGACCGATCCAAAAGAGAGGTGATTTAATTTTTACTGCATTTTACCCAGAAAAGCTCAGTAAAATCACTCACCAGTCAGTAATGATACAGAGAAAGAAAGAGCCTGAAAAAGCAGCTATAGCAGTTATATTCTTGTACATAGGGGGCAGTATTAAGTAGTTTTTCTTGTACATAGGGGCAGTATTATAGTAGTTATATTCTTGTACATATGGGGCAGTATTATAGTGTTATATTCTTGTACATAGGAGGCAGTATTATAGTAGTTATATTTTGTCATAGGGGGCAGTATTATAGTAGTTTATATTCTTGTACATAGGGGGCAGTATTATTGTAGTTAAATTCTTGTACATAGGGGGCAGTATTTATAGTAGTTATATTCTTGTACATAGGAGCAGTTTATAGTAGTTATATTTTTGTACAAGGGGCAGTATTATAGTAGTTATATTCTTGTACATAGGGGGCAGTTTATAGTAGTTATATTCTTGTACAAGGGGCAGTATTATAGTAGTTATTTTTCTTGTACATAGGGGCAGTATTATAGTAGTTATATTCTTGTACATAGGAGCAGTATTATAGTACTTATATTCTTGTACATAGGAGCAGTATTATAGTAGTTATATTCTTGTAATAGGGGGCAGTATTATTTGAGTTATATTCTTGTACATAGGGGGCAGTATTTTTAGTAGTTATATTCTTGTAATAGGGGCAGTATTATAGTAGTTTATTCTTGTACATAGGAGCAGTATTATAGTAGTTATATTCTTGTACATAGGAGCAGTATTATAGTAGTTATATTCTTGTACATAGGGGGCAGTATTATAGTAGTTATATTCTTGTACATAGGGGGCGTATTATAGTAGTTATATTCTTGTACATAGGGGCAGTATTATAGTAGTTATATTCTTGTACATAGGTGCAGTATTATAGTATTATATTCTTGTACATAGGAGCAGTATTATAGTAGTTATATTCTTGTACATGGGCAGTATTATAGTAGTTATATTCTTGTACATAGGGGGCAGTATTATAGTAGTTATTATTCTTGTACATAGGGGGCAGTATTAGTAGTTATATTCTTGTACATAGGGGCAGTATTATAGTAGTTATATTCTTGTACATAGGAAGCAGTATTATAGTAGTTAATATTCTGTACATAGGAGCAGTATTATTAGAGTTATATTCTTGTACATAGGGGGCAGTATTATAGTAGTTTATTCTTGTACATAGGGGCAGTATTATAGTAGTTATATTCTTGTACATAGGGGCAGTATTATAGTAGTTATATTCTTGTACATAGGGAGCAGTATTATAGTAGTTATATTCTTGTACATAGGGGCAGTATTATAGTAGTTTATATTCTTGTACATAGGGGGCAGTATTATAGTAGTTATATTCTTGTACATAGGGGCAGTATTATAGTAGTTATATTCTTGTACATAGGAGCAGTATTATAGTAGTTATATTCTTGTACATAGGGGCAGTATTATAGTATTATATTCTTGTACATAGGAGGACATTATTTATAGTAGTTATATTCTTGTACATAGGAGCAGTATTATAGTAGTTATATTCTTGTACATAGGAGCAGTATTATAGTAGTTATATTTTGTACATAGGGCAGTATTATAGTAGTTATATTCTTGTACATAGGAGCAGTATTATAGTAGTTATATTCTTGTACATAGGAGCAGTATTATAGTAGTTATATTCTTGTACATAGGGCAGTATTAATAGTAGTTATTTCTTGTACATAGGAGCAGTATATAGTAGTTATATTCTTGTACATAGGAGCAGTATTATAGTAGTTATATTCTTGTACATAGGAGCAGTAATTATAGTAGTTATATTCTTGTACATAGGGAGCAGTATATAGTAGTTATATTCTTGTACATAGGGCAGTATTATAGTAGTTATATTCTTGTACATAGGGGGCAGTATTATAGTAGTTATATTCTTGTACATAGGAGCAGTATTATAGTAGTTATATTCTTGTACATATAGGGGCAGTATTATAGTAGTTATATTCTTGTACATAGGAGCAGTATTATAGTAGTTATATTCTTGTACATAGGGCAGTATTATAGTAGTTATATTATTGTACATAGGAGCAGTATTATAGTAGTTATATTCTTGTACATAGGAGCAGTATTATAGTAGTTATATTCTTGTACATAGGGGGCAGTATTATAGTAGTTATATTCTTCTAGATAGGAGCAGTATTATAGTAGTTATATTCTTGTACATAGGAGCAGTATTATAGTAGTTATAATTCTTGTACATAGGGCAGTATTATAGTAGTTATATTTTGTACATAGGGGCAGTATATAGTAGTTATATTCTTGTACATAGGAGCAGTATTATAGTAGTTATATTCTTGTACATAGGAGCAGTATTATAGTAGTTATATTCTTGTACATAGGAGCAGTATTATAGTAGTTATATTCTTTAGATAGGGAGCAGTATTATAGTAGTTATATTCTTGTACATAGGGGCAGTATTATAGTAGTTATATTCTTTACATAGGAGCAGTATTATAGTAGTTATATTCTTGTACATTGGGCAGTATTATAGTAGTTATATTCTTGTACATAGGGCATTATTATAGTAGTTATATTCTTGTACATAGGAGCAGTATTATAGTAGTTATATTCTTGTACATTGGAGCAGTATTATAGTAGTTATTTGTACATAGGATATTATAGTAGTTATATTCTTGTACATAGGAGCAGTATTATAGTAGTTATATTCTTGTACATAGGAGCAGTATTATAGTAGTTATATTCTGTACATAGGGCAGTATATAGTAGTTATATTCTTGTACATAGGAGCAGTATTATAGTAGTTATATTCTTGTACATAGGTGCAGTATTATAGTAGTTATATTCTTGTACATAGGAGCAGTATTATAGTAGTTATATTCTTGTACATAGGTGCAGTATTATAGTATTTTATATTCTTGTACATAGGAGCAGTATTATAGTAGTTATATTCTTGTACATAGGGGCAGTATTATAGTAGTTATATTCTTGTACATAGGAGCAGTATTATAGTAGTTATATTCTTGTACATAGGTGCAGTATTATAGTAGTTATATTCTTGTACATAGGAGCAGTATTATAGTAGTTATATTCTTGTACATAGGGCAGTATTATAGTAGTTATATTCTTGTACATAGGGGCAGTATTATAGTAGTTATATTCTTCTAGATAGGAGCAGTATTATAGTAGTTATATTCTTGTACATAGGAGCAGTATTATAGTATTATATTCTTGTACATTGGAGCAGTATTATAGTAGTTATATTCTTGTACATAGGGGACATTATTATAGTAGTTATATTCTTGTACAAGACAGTATTTAGTAGTTTATTCTTGTACATAGAGCAGTATTATAGTAGTTATATGTCATAGGAGCAGTATTATAGTAGTTATATTCTGTACATGGAGCAGTATTATAGTATTATATTCTTGTACATAGGGCTATTATAGTGTTATATTCTTGTTTATAGGAGCAGTATTATAGTAGTTAATTCTGTACATAGAGCAGTATTATAGTAGTTATATTCTTGTACATAGGAGCAGTATTATAGTAGTTATATCTTGTACATAGGGCAGTATTATAGCATATATTCTTGTACATAGGAGCAGTATTATAGTAGTTATATCTTGTATATAGGGCAGTATTATGTAGTTATATTCTTGTACATAGACATATATAGTAGTTTATTCTTGTACATAGGAGCAGTATTATAGTAGTTATATTCTTGTATATAGGAGCGTATTATAGTAGTTATATTCTTGTACATAGGACAGTATTATGTAGTTTATTCTTGTATATAGGAGCAGTATTATAGTAGTAATATTCTTGTATATAGGGCAGTATTATAGTAGTTATATTCTTTACATAGGAGCAGTATTATAGTGTTATATTCTTGTACATAGGGGGTAGTATTATAGTAGTTATATTTTCTAGATAGGAGCAGTATTATAGTAGTTATATTTTGTACATAGGGCAGTAAAATAGTAGTTATATTCTGTACATGGAGCAGTATTATAGTAGTTATATTCTTGTACATGGAGCAGTATTATATAGTTATATTCTTGTACATAGGCAGTATTATAGTAGTAATATTCTTGTATATAGGAGCAGTATTATAGTAGTTATATTCTTGTACATAGGAGCAGTATTATAGTAGTTATATTCTTGTACATAGGAGCAGTATTATAGTAGTTATATTCTTGTACATAGGAGCAGTATTATAGTAGTTATATTGTACTTAGGGTAGTATTATAGTAGTTATATTCTTGTACATAGGAGCATATTATAGTAGTTATATTCTTGTACATAGCGGCAGTATTATAGTAGTTATATTCTTGTATATAGGAGCAGTATTATAGTAGTTATATTCTTGTACAATAGGAGCAGTATTATAGTAGTTATATTTCTTGTACATAGGAGCAGTATTATAGTAGTAATATTCTTGTATATAGGAGCAGTATTATAGTAGTTATATTCTTGTACATAGGAGCAGTATTATAGTAGTTATATTCTTGTACATAGGGGCAGTATTATAGTAGTTATATTCTTCTAGATAGGAGCAGTATTATAGTAGTTATATTCTTGTACATAGGAGCAGTATTATAGTATTATAATCTTGTACATAGGGGGCAGTATTATAGTAGTTATATTCTTGTACATAGGGGCAGTATTATAGTAGTTATATTCTTGTACATAGGAGCAGTATTATAGTAGTTATATTCTTCTAGATAGGAGCAGTATTATAGTAGTTATATTCTTGTACATAGGGGGCAGTATTATAGTAGTTATATTCTTCTAGATAGGAGCAGTATTATAGTAGTTATATTCTTGTACATAGGGGGCAGTATTATAGTAGTTATATTCTTGTAACATAGGAGCAGTATTATAGTAGTTATATTCTTGTACATTGGAGCAGTATTATAGTAGTTATATTCTTGTACATAGGGGACATTATTATAGTAGTTATATTCTTGTACATAGGAGCAGTATTATAGTAGTTATATTCTTGTACATAGGAGCAGTATTATAGTAGTTATATTGTACATAGGGGCAGTATTATAGTAGTTATATTCTTGTACATAGGAGCAGTATTATAGTAGTTATATTCTTGTACATAGGAGCAGTATTATAGTAGTTATATTCTTGTACATAGGGGCAGTAAAATAGTAGTTAAATTCTTGTACATAGGAGCAGTATTATAGTAGTTATATTCTTGTACATAGGAGCAGTATTATAGTAGTTATATTCTTGTACATAGGAGCAGTAAAATAGTAGTTATATTCTTGTACATAGGAGCAGTATTATAGTAGTTATATTCTTGTACATAGGAGCAGTATTATAGTAGTTATATTCTTGTACATAGGGGCAGTATTATAGTAGTTATATTCTTCTAGATAGGAGCAGTATTATAGTAGTTATATTCTTGTACATAGGGGGCAGTATTATAGTAGTTATATTCTTGTACATAGGGCAGTATTATAGTAGTTATATTCTTGTACATAGGGGCAGTATTATAGTAGTTATATTATTGTACATAGGAGCAGTATTATAGTAGTTTATATTCTTGTACATAGGAGCAGTATTATAGTAGTTATATTCTTGTACATAGGGGGCAGTATTATAGTAGTTATATTCTTCTAGATAGGAGCAGTATTATAGTAGTTATATTCTTGTACATAGGGGCAGTATTATAGTAGTTATATTCTTGTACATAGGAGCAGTATTATAGTAGTTATATTATTGTACATAGGGGCAGTATTATAGTAGTTATATTCTTGTATATAGGAGCAGTATTATAGTAGTTATATTCTTGTACATAGGGGGCAGTATTATAGTAGTTATATTCTTGTACATAGGAGCAGTATTATAGTAGTTATATTCTTCTAGATAGGAGCAGTATTATAGTAGTTATATTCTTGTACATAGGGGCAGTATTATAGTAGTTATATTCTTCTAGATAGGAGCAGTATTATAGTAGTTATATTCTTGTACATAGGGGCAGTATTATAGTAGTTATATTCTTGTACATAGGGGGCAGTATTATAGTAGTTATATTCTTGTACATAGGAGCAGTATTATAGTAGTTATATTCTTGTACATTGGAGCAGTATTATAGTAGTTATATTCTGTACATAGGGGCATTATTATAGTAGTTATATTCTTGTACATAGGAGCAGTATTATAGTAGTTATATTCTTGTACATAGGAGCAGTATTATAGTAGTTATATTGTACATAGGGCAGTATTATAGTAGTTATATTCTTGTACATAGGAGCAGTATTATAGTAGTTATATTCTTGTACATAGGAGCAGTATTATAGTAGTTATATTCTTGTACATAGGGGCAGTAAAATAGTAGTTATATTCTTGTACATAGGAGCAGTATTATAGTAGTTATATTCTTGTACATAGGAGCAGTATTATAGTAGTTATATTCTTGTACATAGGAGCAGTATTATAGTAGTTATATTCTTGTACATAGGAGCAGTATTATAGTAGTTATATTCTTGTACATAGGTGCAGTATTATAGTAGTTATATTCTTGTACATAGGAGCAGTATTATAGTAGTTATATTCTTGTACATAGGGGGCAGTATTATAGTAGTTATATTCTTGTACATAGGGGGCAGTATTATAGTAGTTATATTCTTGTACATAGGAGCAGTATTATAGTAGTTATATTCTTGTATATAGGAGCAGTATTATAGTAGTAATATTCTTGTATATAGGAGCAGTATTATAGTAGTTATATTCTTGTACATAGGAGCAGTATTATAGTAGTTATATTCTTGTACATAGGGGGTAGTATTATAGTAGTTATATTCTTCTAGATAGGAGCAGTATTATAGTAGTTATATTCTTGTACATAGGAGCAGTATTATAGTAGTTATAATCTTGTACATAGGGGGCAGTATTATAGTAGTTATATTCTTGTACATAGGGGCAGTATTATAGTAGTTATATTCTTGTACATAGGAGCAGTATTATAGTAGTTATATTCTTCTAGATAGGAGCAGTATTATAGTAGTTATATTCTTGTACGTAGGGGGCAGTATTATAGTAGTTATATTCTTCTAGATAGGAGCAGTATTATAGTAGTTATATTCTTGTACATAGGGGGCAGTATTATAGTAGTTATATTCTTGTACATAGGGGGCAGTATTATAGTAGTTATATTCTTGTACATAGGAGCAGTATTATAGTAGTTATATTCTTGTACATTGGAGCAGTATTATAGTAGTTATATTCTTGTACATAGGGGACATTATTATAGTAGTTATATTCTTGTACATAGGAGCAGTATTATAGTAATTATATTCTTGTACATAGGAGCAGTATTATAGTAGTTATATTGTACATAGGGGCAGTATTATAGTAGTTATATTCTTGTACATAGGAGCAATATTATAGTAGTTATATTCTTGTACATAGGAGCAGTATTATAGTAGTTATATTCTTGTACATAGGGGCAGTAAAATAGTAGTTATATTCTTGTACATAGGAGCAGTATTATAGTAGTTATATTCTTGTACATAGGAGCAGTATTATACTAGTTATATTCTTGTACATAGGAGCAGTAAAATAGTAGTTATATTCTTGTACATAGGAGCAGTATTATAGTAGTTATATTCTTGTACATAGGAGCAGTATTATAGTAGTTATATTCTTGTGTATAAGAGCAGTATTATAGTAGTTATATTCTTGTATATAGGAGCAGTATTATAGTAGTTATATTCTTGTACATAGAGGCAGTATTATAGTAGTTATATTCTTGTATATAGGAGCAGTATTATAGTAGTTATATTCTTGTACATAGGAGCAGTATTATAGTAGTTATATTCTTGTACATAGGAGCAGTATTATAATAGTTATATTCTTGTACATAGGAGCAGTATTATAGTAGTTATATTCTTGTACATAGGTGCAGTATTATAATAGTTATATTCTTGTACATAGGGGGCAGTATTATAGTAGTTATATTCTTGTACATAGGAGCAGTATTATAGTAGTTATATTCTTGTACATAGGGGCAGTATTATAATAGTTATATTCTTGTACATAGAGCAGTATTATAGTAGTTATATTCTTGTACATAGGTGCAGTATTATAGTAGTTATATTCTTGTACATAGGGGGCAGTATTATAGTAGTGTAATGTATGTAGTACAGTTCATATAGCGTCTTGTGCTTGGGTGCGATGAAAACAGAGGAGTCACAGGTTTGATATAGAAAAGTCCTGTATTACTTCATACAAGTTGGCAAAAATAGTCACACAGTTTGCAGACAAAGAAGCAGGAGACACAGCAGGCCAGAGTAATCTAAGCTCAGCAATCACTCTCCACAACAGGTTCAGGATCTTCTTCTCTGTTACCGTATGTCCATGCAAACGTGGGTCTTTCAAAGAGCAGGGTTCAGAGTCCACAAGTGCTTCAGAGTTCCTCAGTAGGAATAGCTGGAGTACAAGGTCCAAGCTTTAGGAGTCAGGTCACAGGTTCACTGCAGGCTAGAT
The DNA here is from genome assembly GCA_033576555.1 of Oophaga sylvatica. Classification (NCBI taxonomy): domain Eukaryota; kingdom Metazoa; phylum Chordata; class Amphibia; order Anura; family Dendrobatidae; genus Oophaga; species Oophaga sylvatica. The sequence goes on along the minus strand of JARQOD010001003.1, from coordinate 73,468 downwards.
TCTGAAGCACTGATTGCTCAGCTGTGGCTGCTTAAGAAGCAAAAGGAGAGAATCAGGGCGGGAACATGCAAGCTGGAAACTCCATTTTGACTGAGGGCAAGATAGCTGCAGCAAGACAGAAAGTAAAATGGCTGACGAACAAACTGAGTTTCAGGAACATGTACACAGAACCCCTTTCATTACTCCCCCCTTAGGGACAACCTCCGGATGACCTCAGGCCCGGCTTGTGTGGGTACCTCTGATGAAACTGACGGAGCAAGCGAGGAGCATTAACGTTATTGACTGGTTCCCATGAGTTGTCCTCCACTGGGTAGCCCTGCCATTTAATCAGATATTGTAACTGATTTCTATACAACCTGGAATCTAAAATCCTTTCCACCACAAATTCTTCCTGACCATCGACCAGCACTGGGTCAGGGCAAGGAGAAGAACGTCCAGGAAACGTATTGGGTGTCGCAGCCTTTAGTAGGGATACATGAAAGACAGGGTGAATTCTCATAGTTCTGGGCAGTTGAAGACGACAAGCAACGGCACTTATAATTTTACTGATTTTATAGGGTCCAATGTACTTATGTCCCAACTTAGACGATGGAATCCTTAACTTAAGATTTCTGGTTGACAGCCAGACCAAGTCTCCTACCTTGAAAGCTGGTGCAGGTTTACGAAATTTATCTGCTGCTTTCTTGTACCTTTCCTGAGCCGATTCCAGATTCTCCTTTAGAAGATCCATATTCTTCTGTAAAGACGTGATTCTTTCAGCCACTGCTGGTAAAGGCGTTTCTATGGGAAATCGTGGTAGAATGTTAGGATGATAACCTAGATTAGAGTAAAAAGGAGACTGCTTAGTGGAGGCACTCTGAGAGTTGTTATAAGAGAACTCAGCTAATGGAAGTAGATCCACCCAATCATCCTGTAGGTGGCAGATAAAACAGCGGAGATACTGCTCCAGGGTTTGATTGGTTCGTTCGGTCTGTCCATTAGTCTGGGGATGAAAAGCAGAAGAAAGGTTTACTTTAATGTCCAATGCTGCACAGAAATTTTGCCAAAACCTTGAAGTGAATTGCACCCCTCGATCCGAAATGACCTCATCCGGTACTCCATGTAAGCGAAACACATTCTTAATCATCAAGTCTGATGTCTGTTTTGCAGTGGCTAAGCCGACACAAGGGATAAAATGAGCTGCCTTTGTTAGACGGTCAACCACCACTAGAATGGTGTTCTTCCCTTGAGAGGTTGGTAACTCCACAATGAAGTGCATAGAAATGGATCCCCACGGGCGGGATGGGGTGGGAAGAGGCTGTAACAGACCAGTTGGTGAGGAGCGAGGTGTTTTGCATCTTGCACAGACTTCACATGAAGTGACATAGTTTAAAACATCCTTCCTGCAAGTGGGCCACCAAAAGAAACGAGAGAGAAATTCCTGTGTCTTTAGAATTCCTCTATGCCCAGCTATCTTGGAATCGTGGATGAGTTGCAATACTCTCAATCTGACTGTTTCAGGAATATACAGGCGTTGTCCCTGAATCCACACATCATTCTTAAAGACAAGACTTACGTCCCTTGGGGGTTGTGCCAAAAAGGAATCCGCATGGTATGCTTCCTTGATGTCCTTAAGTAGGTCTTGATTATGAATTACTCCTAGGAATCTAGAGTCAGGAAGAATAGTCTTAGGAGGAGTAATTGGACGTGTCTCTGCTGAGTAAATCCTAGAGAGTGCATCAGCCTTTCCATTGCGCGATCCTGGTCTATAAGAAATGATAAAATTAAATTGGTTTAAGAAAAGATTCCAGCGAGCCTGGCGAGGAGTCAGGCACTTAGCCGACCTGATAAACTCAAGGTTACGATGGTCTGTCAGGACGACTATTTGCTGTGCAGCTCCCTGAAGAAGGTGTCTCCATTCTTTGAAGGCGGCAATAATGGCCAACAACTCTCTATTGCCCACATCGTAGTTCCTCTCAGCCGAAGACAACTGCTGGGAAAAGAAGGCACAGGGATGCAAGACATTCTTCTCACCTGTTCTCTGAGAGAGTATAGCTCCAACGGCACAGTCTGAAGCATCCACCTCTATTATGAAGGCAAGCTCAGGGTTGGGATGTACTAAGATAGGTGCGGTGGTAAATTTATCTTTTAGACGGGAAAATGCTTCCTGGGCTTGGGGAGTCCAGGAGAACCTAGACTCTTTCCGGGTAAGTTGGGTGATAGGTGACACTACCTCAGAGAAATTTCTAATGAAACGTCTATAGAAGTTGGCAAACCCGATGAAGCGCTGTACCTCCTTCACATTTCTAGGACTTGGCCAATCCTTGATGGCTTGGGTTTTGCTTCCATCCATACTAATTCCTTGTGTAGACAGTACATACCCCAGAAATTGAATTTCGGTCCTATGGAATTCACACTTTTCAAGTTTGATGTAAAGATGATTTTGTCTTAGACGTTCCAAGACCATTCTCACATGTCCATGATGTTCCTCTGTGGAGTTAGAAAAAATTAGAATATCATCCAAATAAATTACCACGAATGTATCTAGGAGATCCCTGAAGATGTCATTCACCAAGTGTTGGAAAGTGGCTGGGGCGGTACTCAGACCAAAAGGCATAACTAGATATTCAAAGTGTCCATAGCGTGACCTGAATGCAGTCTTCCATTCATCCCCAGGTCTAATACGGACTAAGTTATAGGCCCCACGAAGATCTAGTTTAGAGAAAATTTTGGCATGTCGCACTCTCTCCAATAACTCAGGGATTAAAGGCAATGGATAACGGTTTCTAATAGTAACCTTATTGAGTTCCCTATAGTCTACGCATGGTCTCAGAGATCCATCTTTCTTCTTTACAAAGAAGATGGGTGCACCTGCAGGAGATGAAGAGGGGCGTATGAAGCCCTTGGCTAGATTTTCGTCTATGTAATCCTTTAAAGCCTTTAGCTCGGGCCCCGCCAGGGGGTAGATCTTACCAAAAGGTATCTCTGCTCCAGGCAATAATTCAATTGGACAATCATATGGACGGTGAGGAGGAAGCTGGTCAGCGTTCTTCTTGTCACATAAATCCACATAGTCCTGGTATACAGCTGGTAGTTCAGGGACTGACATGGTTCCTTTAGGAACAGAGCAAGCTGAAACTTTTGGACTCATCTGTTTCTCTGGAAAGTGTAATTCCTTGGTCTCCCAGTTAATGGTAGGATTCTGAGCCTGCAGCCATGGTAGCCCTAGAATAATGGGAAAGTGGGGAGAAGAGATAAGCATAAAGGACAGTTTCTCTTGATGATCTTTACCATAAGAACCCTCAAAGGCTCTGTTTCCTGATCCACTGGTCCAGAAGTCAGTAGAGAGCCATCCACAGTTTCCATCTGTACTGGAGTAGCCTTCTTCACTGAACGTATCCCCTGTTTCAGAGCAAAGGAGACATCCATAAAATTTCCACTTGCCCCTGAGTCGATCATAGCAGAGCTAGACACCCAAGCTGAGTCAACCCAGAGTTTGATGGAAAGAAAGCAATGAGAATTGTTTTTCTTACAACTCAGCTGGGACACCGCTGAGGAAACTTGAAAAATGGCAGCGTTTACACAGTCAACGTCCTCAGAGGTAACGGAGTTTAAGTCCGAGAAATCAAGATCTGTTGCTGCAGATCTCTCTGGAGCCTGAGTCTCGGACCTGACAGATCCCCTCTCGCAACACTCACAATGAATGAGTGCTGCAGTAGTCTTACGAGAACGGCTGGGGCAGTTTATAATGAAGTGCCCTGACTTACCACAATAGAAACATAGATTCTCCTTAAAACGATGTTCCTTGCGTGCATCACTAACCCGTCGTTGTAAAGAGTCTACCTGCATGGGTTCAGGTTCAGGTTCCCGTGTAATCCTACTCAAAGGTTCCTTAGCTGGAGAGGAAGGTAGGAAAAGGTTAGTGCGATTGCTTTCGAACCATCTCTCTTGCCTGCGTTCAGTCAGACGAGTATCAATACGGATGCAGTAGTTAATAAAGTCACCTAACGCAGTGGGAGGGTCGGCACGAGCAAGTTCATCCTTAATCAGTGGAGATAACCCCTTTCGAAAAATAGATTTTTTGGCGGAACTGTCCCAGGTGGTATCAAGGGCCCATCTCCTGAAATCCAAGGCATATTCAGCTACCGAGTGCTTACCTTGGCGCAAAGCTAACATGACTGCTTCAGCTGTTGCACCTCGATTGGGGTCATCAAACACCTGCCCCATGGCTGAAATAAAAGCATCAAGGTGATTCAAACAATCATCCTCAGTCTCAATCAGAGGGTTTGCCCACATCAAAGCCTTGTTGGTAAGCAACATAATTATAGTAAGCACCTTAGATCGTTCAGTGGGAAATTGTGAAGCATGTGCAGAAAAAAAAGATTGCATTGGTTAATAAATCCCCTGAATTTCTCACGTTCACCGCCAAAACGAAAAGGGGGCAACTTGGGAATCCCAGCACTCGGGGCTACGGCAGGAGCCTGGACTCGCTCTTCTAGAACCTCAATCCTGGCTCGCAAATCCTGGGCAGTCTGTCCAAACACTTGCAAATTGTGATTAGTGAGGTCCTGTAGGCTTGAAAAACGGGTCTTTATATTCTGCAAATCTGCAAGGATATTATCAGTCACTCCGCAAAGTTCCTTTATGCGGGCCTCCATTTTCCAGATCTTTTAAGACAGGAGTACTGGAAGAAGAGGAGAGGAGAAAAAAAAAACAATAGTGTTTACCTGTGGTAACACTGCAGAGAGAAAAAAAAATTAAGGGAACTGCTCACCTGGAATGGTTGTGAGAAGTCACAACCACTATCATCACAGAAAGTTCACCCGGACATCTGATATCCACAGTTACAGCAGACAAAAAAGAGAAAAGAAAAAAAAAAAAAGCAATAGTGTTTACCTGTGGTAACACTGCAGAAAAAAAAACACTTAAGGGAATTGCTCACCTGGAATGGTTGTGAGAAGTCACAACCACTGTCATCACAGAAAGTACAACCGGACATCCGATATCCACAGTTATAGCAGACACAGCCTTTCCAGACCCAGCAGACACTAACATTTTGGCTTCAGAATCTTGTAATGTATGTAGTACAGTTCATATAGCGTCTTGTGCTTGGGTGCGATGAAAATACATGAGACACAGGTTTGATATAGAAGGTCTTGTATTACTTCATACAAGTTGGCAAAAATAGTCACACAGTTTGCAGACACAGAAACAGGAGACACAGCAGATAAGAGTAATCTAAGCTCAGCAATCACTCTCCACAACAGGTTCAGGATCTTCTTCTCTGTTACCGTAAGTCCATGCAAACGTGGGTCTTTCAAAGAGCAGGGTTCCAGAGTCCACAAGTGCTTCAGAGTTCCTCAGTAGGAATAGCTGGAGTACAAGGTCCAAGGCTTTAGGAGTCAGGTCACAGGTTCACTGCAGGCTAGATTCTGAAGCACTGATTGCTCAGCTGTGGCTGCTTAAGAAGCAAAAGGAGAGAATCAGGGCGGGAACATGCAAGCTGGAAACTCCATTTTGACTGAGGGCAAGATAGCTGCAGCAAGACAGAAAGTAAAATGGCTGACGAACAAACTGAGTTTCAGGAACATGTACACAGAACCTTACAAGTAGTTATATTCTTGTACATAGGGGCAGTATTATAGTAGTTATATTCTTGTATATAGGAGCAGTATTATAGTAGTTATATTCTTGTACATAGGGGCAGTATTATAGTAGTTATATTCTTGTACATAGGGGCAGTATTATAGTAGTTATATTCTTGTACATAGGGGCAGTATTATAGTAGTTATATTCTTGTACATAGGGGCAGTATTACATGATGGTAACCTCTGTCCTGTGTTCTCCATCATGTCCTGTATATGCTGTAGACCTTGCAGGATTTGTGCGTGTTCTCATGTTTCGCTGTATGATGGGTGATGTGTACAGCTCGTTGCTGGGGATGGGACGGTCACATACATTAATCCGGTGTCACATCACATGTATTTCCCGGAGTAGAGGACGTGTGAACACTATGAAAGTGTCTCCTGTCGCTTTCTCAGGGGTCTCCGGCTGGACTCTGCTCCGTCACTTTAAGCAGTGACATTATTTACAGCTCGTCCGTGGGAACTTCTGGAATCAAAGATGACAACTTCTACGATGAGGCCATGGACACCGGCAGGTCAGGAGGCGATCACCGCTGGCACAGGAAGAAAGTTTTCCATCGCCAAGAGAGGACACGAAGGATCGTATCCATCATCACATCCATCCGAAGAGGACGACACCGGGGTCTTCATCATCACTGAGGACCAGCGGCTACCAGAGACCTATGCAACTGCGTAGAGAGGAAAGAAAGGACTATGGTGCCTCCTGCTGGAAGCTAAAGGCAGATTATCTAGAAATGCTGTGACCCCAGCTGCTGCAGAACCTCATCATACACCTCAGCTGCTGCAGAACCTCATTATACACATCAGTTGCTGCAGAACCTCATCATACACCTCAGCTGCTGCAGAACCTCATCATACACATCAGCTGCTGCAGAACCACATAATACACTTCAGATTCTGAGAAACCAGCAGGTACATAGTTATTTTGTTGATTTTCCCGTGAAGAATGTATAATACAGAACTAGTAAGGACACGTATTATCCACTACAAAAGGAATATAAATAATCAGAAGAAATGCAAAGTTCTTAGCAGGAAATCACAAAGTTATTGTACAGAACATTGTAATAAACCACATGTAAGACGGCACATAAGACTTCACCAGGACGGAGCGAGCGCAGAGTGAGAGGGAGCAGGAGGATCCATCTATAGGGCAGGAAGGGTCCGGTATAAACAAATCTGACACAAGGGAATGAGACAAGTATCAAAACTAGCGATGAGCGAGCTCTACAATGCTCCTGTGCTCGAATCAAGGAGGTCGGACGCTCGGACGGGCACGACTCAAAGAACGAAGATGATGGAAGTCAATGGGAAACTCAAGCATTTTTCTGGAAGACCCTAACAGGAGCCGTGGGGGGGCATGAAAATTGGTTAAATGGATGGAAACAGCACTGAAATTGCATGGGGAAGAACCCTGAACACAATTCTGACTCCCAGGTCGCTGTTGGGAATGATGTTGTCAGAGTATTGCTTCACTTTTACAGACTGACAATAAAACATGAGAGCCGAAGATAAGATGGATTTTACTAGGAAAAGGTTAGGAAACATTCTTTCCCATATAATGACTTGTAGTTAAGGCAAAATTAAAAAAAGAAAAAGAAAAAACTCCTCTCTCACTGTATTTCCCTGTCATTTTTACTAATAAATAATAAAAAAACTGCTCGGGATCCTCCGTATTTTTTAATAACCAGCTAAGACAAAGCAGACAGCTGTGGGCTATTATCAGTCTGGGAAGGACAATGGTTATTGGCCTCCTCCAAGCCTAAAAATACAAACCTGCAGCTGCCCCAGAATTAGCGCATCACATTAGATGCCTCTATTCTGGCGCCCTGTCTCTTCCTGATTGCCCTGGTGCCGTGGCAATAAGGGTAATGGGATTAGGGGTGGATGGTAACAGCTGGCGCTGACACTAAGCCCTGGGGTTAGTAATGGAGAGATGTCAGTCAGACCCCATTACTAATCCTGTAAGTAAAAATCAATAAACACACAGAAAAGTCATTTATTGCAACAAAAAATAAGCAGACACCCTCTTTCACCAATACTTTCCCCAATAAATCCAACTCCGGTCTGTCAAATCCAATGGATCCGCCGTAATCCACATCGATGTCCTACGACGAGTCCCGTCCAATATTTCAGCATATGGGCCCCCATTCAGAGGATAGCTTCATAGGCTGTCACATCAGCAAACACTTCCGGACCTCGCAGTGCTTCACGATAGCCGGCAGTGTCTGTGACTGGCGGTAACCTTACAGACGTCATCGATCGTTGCAGCGGCCGGCTCTCGCACTACCCACAGTGTGAGAACTGGCAGCGACTGCTGCAGCATATCAAGCTTCGGTCTGTGAACAAGGCTTCATATGGTGCATATGTCGGAGCGGTGATCATGATGCCGTGGACTACGTTAGACCTGAGTGGGATCTTTACTTTCTAATTAATTGGTAAATGAAGGTGTCAAGGATGACACCAGAGAGCTCACGCAGAAACCACCTCTGCCATAAATTGTCAAAGATCACGGCCTGGGGATGGTCATGCTTAACCCACCATGCTGGTATTTTTTCTCACGAACAGCTCTCTGCTGCCCCCTATCGTCCGTACAATTACACGATTGACTGATGGTTAACTGAGGAGGCCACAAGCTGTTGCCACTAATGGCCAGTTATTGGGAAACTAACAGTGAGTATATGGTATATACCCTCCATCGCATGGAATATATACATACCCCAGTACGGTCACTGCTAACTTCACGATAACTCAATAACTTTTCATTGCCACCACCAGTCGTTTATACCGGCTGACTGATAGCCTGATTTTTGGTAGCGTATGGCTTTCAGAAGTGTGGTTTACAGAACAAAAGGAACAGAACTATTACATTTTATATTTAATCCAGAACGATAGATTCTACAAAGGGGACAAAACAATACAGCAAATACAACTACATAAAATAAAAGGAGAAACAAAAGAAACTTACTACGCTGGCCACAGAGATGGCTCAGCTTAATGAAGGAGAGCACTTTGATTGGAAATGACCAGTGAACGAGAATCATGCATACACTGATGTGTATCTCTCTGCAGGAAAACAGATCATAATTCAGATTGTCCTTTTATCAGCACCAAAGTTACACCCACACACCTCCCCTCAATGACTCGCAAAAGGGCTGCTCATGGGATGTGGCTTCAGGTTTTGAAAATTATGATATTCCCAACAAGTGGAGCTGTGTTATGGATTTTAATGTTTTCTATAACACCTAATTTTTTAAGTTGTATTGGAAACCAATTTACAGATCGTTTCCTAGCCCCATCTCCTCGGCATCCCTTCCTGGATCTCATAGTACCCTCTCCTTCTGGGATTCAGAGAGAAGTTTCTCCAATGGGCCACTCGGCGCCACCAGACGGGTCTGAGACTCCTGAAGTGACGCTAAGGCCTCAACCTTACGGGAACCCTCCGGTACCTGCTTCAGGCCATTATCTGCGTTCTGAGCTCTATGGCTGCAGGTCACAGCGGCTTCATGGACTGTCTCTCCGGGGAATAACAACTCTTTCCCATTTGTCTGACAGGCTGTGGACCCAACTTTCCCACCACCCTGACAGACTGTGAATACTATGTTCCTGCCACTCTGACAAGCTGTAAGACCAATACTTCCCACCACCCTGACCAACTGTGGATTCCACCATTCCAACTGGCTGTGGACTGTACTTTCCCACCACCTAACCGGCTGTGGGTAACACCTTTCCCTCACTCTCACTGGCTGTGAGTTACACTTTCCCACCATTTGGGCAGGTTTGGAATACAACTTTACCAACCCCTGAGAGGCTATGGGAACTTCTTTAATATCATCCTGACGGACAGTGGGACACACTTGTCCCTCACCTTGACCAGTTGTGGAACACACTTTCCCAGCCTCTGAACAGGTTGTGGATAAGACGTTCCCTATCTCCCTTGTTATCTCAGGAGCTGTGCTAATTATGGGGCAGCTACCACTGGCCATGTCACCGTCCGTCGTTACACTGCTCAGCTGCACGCGACCACCTCTCTTATGGTCCCCGTGTTTCTCCCCATCTTTCTCCGCTACCTCAGGAGCGGTGATAATCATGGGGCAGCTACCGCCAGCCAGGTCACAGTCCGTTGTGACTCTGGTCAGCTGCATGAGACCACCTGCTTCATGATCCCCGTGCCTGTTCCCATCGCCCTTAGCACTCATGCTTGCTTCTTTTAGGGGATTCTCAGCATTGTCACCCCACAGCGTGACAGGGCTGTGTTCTCCTGTACCAAAGAACACATTTTCATTATGCATGACATTCACATTATCGACAGTTGCATCACATGACATCAGATCTGGAAGGGCTGTCAGGGATGTTTTGGGCAACCAATCTTCCCTGATCAGTTACCAATAAAACATTTGTGGGGAGGTTGTCAGACACCCCAACGTCCCTTAATCCACTACCCATATCCCAAACCAGGAAAACCCGGCTCCTAGGTAAGGGACAGTAAAGACCCCCAAGTCTGGTGACAGTCCGGGTCTTCACCATGATGAATTCTTCCGGTAACACAAACTCAGGGCAGATGAAGGTACGTTATGTGCCGATATCCTTGAACCCAATAGTAATGGTGTTGTCCACAGTAACTAGTTGCAAGTTTTCATGGGCACTCTCAACTGCCCCACCCACAAAAAGAATAGCTGCGCTAGGCCCCTGAGCTTCAGGTGTGGGGTTCTGTTATGATTTGGTAGCCGAGGAGGACAGTAGCCAAAATAGCTTAGGCAACCAGACATCCTGGTAACTAGCGGATTGCAGACCCCTAAACTGACAGCACAACTAGAAGCAGCAGTGGGACGTGCCTATGGTGCCCTAGATGCCTCGACACAGCTGGAGAGATAACTAAGACTAAAGAGAGAAGGGGAAAATCTAACTGCCCCGGAGTAGAGCCCCCAAAGGAATAGTTAGCCCCCAAACATATATTGGCGGTGAGACAAAATGAAATACAAACACAGGCAGAAAATAGAGCAAGCAAATGCTTGGGCCCAAACTGTCTAGATAGAACAGGACAGGAAAGAATACTGTCTGCAATCCAGCAAAAACTCAAAGAAAAACTCCAACCAGTCTGATATGCAAAAATACTGAGACCACACGATCTCTCCCCCGCTAGATCAGAATTCTGGTGTGAACTGGTAGCAAATCAGCAGATACTGAAATAACAGGGAACTGAAAATACATAAACAGTGGCAAATGAGAAAAAGAGTCCAGCACAGGCCCCCGCAGGGGAACCTGGCTGGACAACTTCAGAATGACAGAAAACTGAGATAGACAAAAACAAATGCCACAGAAAAAAACAGCGAATAACTTATCTGAAAGTTGCAGGACAAAGCAGGAAGCAAGCTGACTTCCAAAAGTGACCAGGAAGAAACAAATCACCGGCAAGGATCATGGGAAGGTTGGTCACTTATATCTCCCCAGTCAGTGACACCTGATTGCCAATCATCGCCCCCAGCTGATAGACCTCTATCAGCAGCCACCAGAGGGAGCCCAAACTCAGAAGTCAGATCCAGAGCGTTCACAACAGGGTTCATATTCGGCCTCTCCGGGCAGACTAGACTGACGTGACCAGTTTAGTCGCAGGTATAGCAGCGGTGGGAGTCAGATGAAGGCCGGGTGCTGGAAAGTGGCAGGTCCTCCTTAAGACCGGCTGGCAGCAGCATTGGAGATGGTTGTTGGCGGCAGCTGACTGTGTGATTGGCCTCATAAGTATGTACAATCTGTGCGGCTTTAGCAGGCTCCTTTGGCTCCTGCTCCAGCACAAATTGTTGCACCTCCACAGGTAGAAGTTGTAGAACCTAGTCCTTCACCATCAGGTCCTTTTGTTCCTTTAAGGTGGTGATTGAAAGTCGTTGGACCTGTGGTGACCCTGAGCGTCCAGTCGCCACAAAGGTACTTCATTTCAGTAAGAGGTGTGGTACCCCATCTTTCAGGTAAGATGGAGACACTGAACCTGGCTCTGACAACACTACATCCATCACACACACTAGTAGCAGTTCCTCTCGCAGCTAGGAAAGTGTGTCAGATGATGGGTGGAGCTGGAGGGTTAGAGCAGGAGAATAGAGGGAAGTAAGGGTGTATTCCCTTAGGGGAAGAAGGGGAAAGACGTGCAAAGGCAACCTTCCCATAAGGGAAGGCGGGAAGAGATAGAAACGTGCAGCAGGCTCTTGGTCCTGGGGAGCTGCTGACAGACAGGACAGAAAGAAGGTTCCCTGTAGGGAAAAGGGATTTCTCAGAGGCACGGCTGAGCAGAAGGCTACCCGTGGGGCTCGTTCCAGGCTGACGGACGTCAGCTGGGAGAATCCAGGTCGCATAAGAGTCTTGGCCCCTAGCCTAGTGGAGCGTACAACAGGACTCAGCTAGCAAGCCGACAGCTGTGGCAACTTTAGGGGTCACAGCCAACAACCACAATCATCTTCTCCGGGAAGGCAGCTATTCAGAATCAAGGAAACGCCTGGGTCACGTTGTCAGACAGGATTCGCAGCTGCTGGACTGGGACACTGTGTGGTGCTCGGAAGGAAGGAGTAGGAATTAGCACAGTGAGATGGCCAGGAAATGCACATACTGACAGGGAGCTCTAGACTGGTGTTCTCCATCTACCTGGGAGTTGACTGGATTCCTTACCTGGAGGACATTGCACCAAGCGGGCACCTGTACTGCAGACAGAACTGTGAGTAAAGCTTTGGAAACTGCACCTGAATGTGTCTCCTAAAATTCTTCCTGCGGCACCCACTCCACACTGCTACATCTCCCAGCACCATTACCCTCTACAACATCTCTCTGCCCTGGGACAACAAGCTCTACCTGTGGAGAGCTATTCCAACTCTGCTGCATCACACCATCAGTCCCAGAGGATCTGCACTGCAGCGCTGGTCACCTCTGACCAGAAACCACAGGTGGCGTCACAAACACTTCATTACAAACTCTTTATCATCCCCTGTAAATATCTCCCTTTTTATTGGACACCCAGGGCCACGGACCGGGTGACTGCTGCCGTGATGCATCTCTTTAACCCTTTAACGACCGCCTATACGCCTTTTAACGGCGGTAGTTAAGGGTATTTAAACCACAGCGCCGTTATATAACGGCGCTGTGGAAAAAGTATATAGCGCCCCCCAGTTGCACATCAGAGGGGAGAGAAATAGGGTCCCCGAGACCCCCGATCCCCCACCAGTGTCCCCTCTGTCCTCCCTCAGCTCCCAGCCTCCGGCGTCTTCATCCTGAAAGAAAATGGCGGGCGCAGTGTCGGCAGATTCATTCATAAAGTGAAAGTACATTTTGATCACTGTGATAAACTATCACAGTGATCAAAATAAAAAAAATAGTACATAAACCACCCCCTTTATCACCCCCTTAGTTAGGAACATATAATAAAATAAAGAAATTGTATTTATTTTCATTTTTCCGTTAGGGTTAGGGCTAGGGTTAGGGTTAGAATTAGGGTTAGGTATACAATTAGGGTTAGGTATACAATTAGTGTTAGGTATACAAATAGGGTTAGGGTTACAATTAGAGTTGTAATTAGGGTTGGGATTAGGGTTAGGATTAGGGGTGTGTTGGGATTAGGGTTGGAGCTAGAATTGAGGGGTTTCCACTATCTAGGCACATAAGGGGGTCTCCAAACACGACGTGGCGTTCAATAAGTCAAATGGCGCTCCCTCCCTTCCGAGCCCTGCCTTGCGCCCAAACAGTGGTTTACCCCAACATATGGGGTATCAGCGTACTCAGGAAAAATTGCACAACAACTTTTGGGGTCCAATTTCTCCTGTTACCCTTGGGAAAATAAAAAAATAGCGGGCTAAAAAAATCATTTTTGAGGAAAAAAACGATTTTTTATTTTCACGGCTCTACGTTATAAACTTCTGTGAAGCACTTGGAGGTTCAAAGTGCTTACCACACATCTAGATAAGTTCCTTAAGGGGTCTAGTTTCCAAAATAGGGTCACTTGTGGGGGGTTTCCACTGTTTAGGCACATCAGGGGCTCTCTAAACGCGACATGGCGTTGTGAAAATAAAAAAAATTGGTTCTGAAGTAAAGGTTTTGCAAAAAAAGTTAAATGTTAATTTTTTCCTTCCACATTGCTTCAGCTCCTGTGAAGCGCGTAAAGGGTTAATAAACTTCTTGAATGTGGTTTTGAGCACCTTGAGGGGTGCAGTTTTTAGAATCGTGTCACTTTTGGGTATTTTCTATCGTATAGACCCCTCAAAGTGACTTCAAATGTGATGTGGTCCCTAAAAAAAAAATGGTGTTGTAAAAATGAGAAATCGCTGTTCAACTTTTAACCCTTATAACTTTGGAACAAAAAAAAATTTTATTCCCAAAATTGTGCTGATGTAAAGTAGACATGTGGGAAATGTTATTTATTAAGAAATTTGTGTGACATATCTCTCTGATTTAAGGGCATAAAAATTTTGAAAACTGCTAAATTTTCAAAATTTTCGCCATATTTCTATTTTTTTTCATAAATAATCGCAAGTCATATAAAAAAAATTTTACCACTAACGTGAAGTACAATATGTCACGAAAAAACATTCTCAGAATCAGCGGGATTCGTTAAAGCGTTCCAGAGTTATAACCTCATAAACTGACAGTGATCAGAATTGTAAAAATTGGCCCGGTCATTAAGCTGCAAAATGGCTCTGTCACTAAGGGGTTAAGACATCGGCCCGGCACAGAGTACCCCACTGCCCTGGCGGGCGATCCAGACCCACTACTCAAAGTTAGTTTAGAGCCTGTCCATCACTTCACCATAGCTGTTGTATGGTCCATGCTGGAGGGCCCGGAACTTTTTGTTGTACACCTCAGAAGTCAGTTGGTACTTTTTTTAATCATTGCCTGTTTGATGGCCTTAGTATCCATCTTGGTCTCGAGGGAGAGAGGCAAAAACCTCCAGAGCCCTGAGGTTAAATATCGTGTCCACTGGTCCTCCAGCAGCTGGTACTGTCTGCAGGTCTTTTCAAACCCTCGAAGAAATATGTCCAAGTCCCCGTCCTTGTCCATTACAGGAAAATGCTCAGGACGGGGTTTAAAGCTGTTGCCATTACTGGACTCACTGCTCTGTGGGGTGGATGGCTCCTTCTGGATTAGGGTTAACTCCAGCTGGTACCGACGCTCGTCTTGTCGCTCAACTCTGTCATCCTCTTGGTCGGCTTGGGCCTGTCGCTCTTGGAATTACAGAATCCGGTTCAGAGGTCCCTCACGATCGTCTGCACAGAGTTGCTGTAAGGCCATCTGCAGGTGAGTTCAACCCATTGAAGCGCAGCTGCACGAAACGGAAGTTGGCCGTCGTTCTCTTTTCCTGCCCTGCACACTCCCTGCCCTCCTCTGTGATCACCACCTATAAATGTGATATATGGCATATTGCTCTGCAATTTACTATTGCCTCCATATGCTGAGACCGGTGCCTGATCAACTTTTTTGCATGTTTTCAGTCCTGTTCTGTCCCTTGTTCCTGGTCCTAGTGCAGCCAGCTCCTGAACCGGTTCCTGATAACTATGTGTGTGTGTGTGTACAAGAAACCTATCTTTAATATCCAAACTTCAATATCCAGGTTCTCCATACAGTCCGTTCGTCTCTGTGACCTGCTTGTTAAGCGACCTCGGTCACGTCGTGATCCCGACCCCTGGGTTCAGAAGCTGCAGTACCGGTGTCTGCCTGGGAGTAGTACCTGGTGGCTACCTGCAGCCCAGTCTGTCTCCACCAACAGGAGCTCCAACGAACACCAGAGAGCTGCTTAGCTATGCCCCTTCCTAGACAGATCCGGCCCTGTGACACAGTGGGTCCACGAACTACGTGTGCCACCTGCGGGTGTGACAATACCTAGGAACAGATCATAATTCGCCTTGTCCTTTTATCAGCACCTAGGTTACACCCACACACTTCCCCTCGATGACTAACAGGGCTGGTCATGGGATGTGTCTTCAGTTTTTGAAAATTATGATATTCCCAACATCTCCAATATCTTCACTCCTGACGATAGCAGTAGTTTAATATCACGGCCATATTTTTTCTCAGGATTTTACCTTTTCATAGATAGGAAGCATGGCATGGTTGGTGTCAGCGATCTGGCCACTATTGATTTTGAGCTTATAGGCAGGTGTCACAGTTATGAAAAAATATGCATATTCTTCCCCGATTAGTTCTAAAGTTGAAAATGTAGGTCCCATCATTATCAGTTCTATAGAAACCCCAATATTCATAACTTTCCACCGATGCCTTAGTGTCTATCTGCAGATGTCCGATTTCCACTGAAGGGGACAAAATTCTGTGTGAGAGGAGGGGGGTGACTGCCCCCTCACTGGAGTTGTGTTATGGATTTTAATGTTTTCTATGATAGAGGGGAATTGTCAGGGAGTGTTTTTTTACTTAAAGGACTTTTGTGTGTATTTATTTGTTTTTAAATAATGCAAATATTTTTAATTATTCACTGCTTCCCCCTCCCATCTCTAGACGATGAGAGAAGCAGTGGATATTCATTTATCCCCTGATTTCAGAGGTCAGTGGGCTGATCATTGGATCCCAGGGTCTTAGATAGACCCAATGATGCGATGTGGCCAGCCAATCACAGTAATGCCCGTACCACTGCTCTCAAGCACCGCCGATACTCAGCCGAGTAACGAGCGTACCCAAGCACCCTAATGCTCTATCGAGTAATGAGCAGTTCCGAGCACGTTTGCTCATCGCTAATCAAAACCCGTAATATCATCTACATGTATAAAAAAGTGGATGGTGAATAGAGAAAAGGTGCATGAAGAATCTCCACATCTTTCATAGTAAGATAAATGTGAACACGTACCTATCTAATGTGAATGGAAAGACTATTTCTAATATCCACAAAGCCCCTATGTACAAACAGAAAGTCTCTGTAATATCTGCAAGTTGTCAGCAAAAAGAAATGTTGGTAGAGGAAACACACTGGTCATAAAAGAGGAGGCATTATACATCCCATATAGACCTAGCCATACATGTACTGTAGGGGCAAACAGAGCTCCTCTGACCCATACTGAGTGCACCTAAATGAGGTCACCATACCATGAACTCCAACATGCGTTTCGCATGTGGTAGTTGTTGCTTCCTCTGGGGGATTGGACCTATTCCCATTTATAGCAGGTCATTAAATATCCCCTGTAGGCGATCATGTGACAGCTAAATCACCAATGAGATATATTAAGCAGTTTTTGAAGGCCTTATGGTGAAATACTCTGAAATCTCTACATTTTATCTCCTTTCCAAAGTCCATAAAGATATTAACCCAACGGGGCGTTCCATTGTATAGGACATTGACAGATCATGTAATCTCATCTGTACATTTATTGATAACTATATAACCCCTTTGGTTGAAACTTTGCTTTCATTTGTAAAGGACACAATGGATGTTTTAAATAGGGTTGATTGATGTTTGTGGAATCTGATAAGCTTCTTGTCACGGCTGACATTCTTTGTATGCATGTAGTAAACAAGATGATGGACTTGAAATGGTCTGTTTCTTCCTGGGGATTAGCAACTGGGGAAAGCCATATTTGTGAAAAGGTCCTAGAGTTGCTGCAGTTTATTGAAATGTAACTTTTGTTTTTAAAACTATTTTTTATCTACAAAAGTGTGGTACCGCGATGGGCGCGGCCTGTGCGCCTTCTAAATCCAACCTCTTTCTGGGATACTTTTTTGGTGACAGAGGTGTGCAGGCTGTGGACCATGTCCAATTGTGTCTAAGGTACATTGATGGCTGTTTAATAGAAAGGCAAGGTACCACTACACAACTGGACCAGTTTATGGACCACCTTTACATCAATGGCCTTAATATTAAACTGACCTTTAAATATCATGTGCAGAAAATTGAATTTTTAGATATTAGTATAGGGATTAATGAACATCAATTTTTACAAATTGAAGTCTTAAAGGGAATCTGTCACCCTAAGTTGGCGGGATATTTAAATGATGGCAGTCAGGTCAGATGGGCGGTGTTTTGGGTACTTGCCTTAACATGTTGTTCGCCGCTGTCTCCATTATTTCTGGGAATTGTAGTCGTTGCCCTCCATATAACGCACCTGCGCATTGCAATCTTGAATTGCGCACGCGCAGTATGCTTTGCCCGCAGATTGCAATGCGCAGGCGCGTTATATGGAGGGCAACGACTACAATTCCCAGAAATAATGGAGACAGCGGCGAACAACATGTTAAGGCAAGTACCCAAAACACTGCCCATCTGACCTGACTGCCATCATTTAAA
This sequence comes from Oophaga sylvatica, assembly GCA_033576555.1. Classification (NCBI taxonomy): domain Eukaryota; kingdom Metazoa; phylum Chordata; class Amphibia; order Anura; family Dendrobatidae; genus Oophaga; species Oophaga sylvatica. The sequence continues at coordinate 55,591 of JARQOD010001003.1, read as the reverse complement.
TATCCCGCCAACTTAGGGTGACAGATTCCCTTTAAGAAAGTCAACATCAGTCAACTCATTATTACATGCTATATCTGCACATAATTCTTCTACTATTAAAGTCAAAAACTGTGTATTTAATTAAAATGATTTTTAATTAATGTGTGTGTGTTTTTTAACCATTTCATACTATAGGATTATTAATGGAGAGTTGTCTAATTGACAACTCTCAATTATTAACCTGGCTTAATGTCACCTTCCAATAGCAAGGTGGCCTTAACCCATTATTAACCCATTCGCCACCGCTACAGGGCAATGGGAATAGACGGGCTAAGTGCCAGAAAAGGCGCATCTAATCATAGATGTGCCTTTTCTGGGGTGGCTGGGGCCAGATGTTAGTAGCCAGGTGGGGAACAAGAAAAAAGGTCCCTCTCAGGGCTACTAATATCTGTCTTCACTTGCTGGCTTTCCCTGTCTGGTGGAGAAAATACCGCGGGAGCCCACGTATTATTTTTCAACGATTTTACACATTAAATTAACCCCTACATATATGAAATTTTGCACACATTCACTCATGTCATTGTTAGTGAAAACCATATATCAAACTACATGAAATGACATGGTTAACTGTATGTAAACCATGTGTCATTTCATGTCGGGTTCTGTAATTCTTTCTTTTGTGATTTACATACTATCATTTGGATCCATTATATGTCGGTTTTGCTAGCCACCGACAAAATCTCGCCAGACGGATGTGAAACGTCCGCTCAGATGCGACTAAATCGCATCCTTGCATTCCAATCGGATGACAGACGGAGCAATGTTCAGGAAACATTTGTGCGATTATCGGCCATCAAAAACGGTCCGATTTTTATAGACGGTGTGTGTGACTCCAGCCTTAGAAAAAAAAAATGAAGGAAGGCATTTATGTGGGTCTGAATATTTGGGAACTCATGAAGGAAACATATTTGAAACAAAAGTGAAAGCTGTTGAGAAAAGGGCTCGGGATTCTTTTAAAGAACTCGTGATGAAATTTCTAGGTAATAAGCAAGTTAAAAAAAAGTCCATGGTGGAGAACATGCTGGAACGCTTCAAAGCCTCGGGTTGTCGGGTAAAATTGAAGTTACATTTCTTACATTCCCATTTGCACAACGTTCCTGAAAACCTCTGTGCTGTTAGTGAAGAGCAAAGATTTCATCAGGATCTCAAGGAGCCGGAACAACGATACCAAGGTGGAGAGAACATGATGGGGAGCACTGCTGGATGCTTCACAGAGAAGACCCGCAGGTCTCCTACAAAAGGGTCAAGAGAAGCTTTCAAAAGGGGGAGGCTCAAGAATTTCCCATAAAGTTGCAGAATGAACGTTCAATCTTTTATATAGAATGTTTTCTACATTTTTGGATGCAATAAAGATTTTTCTTGTTCATCTCGCCTGTAGGTAACTTCACGCACGCTTTCTGAAAAATCCACCCTTGTTCCTTCACCTTCTAGGACACTTTATAGTACCTAATCGTTTCTCTCCTCTGAGATCAGATGCGCTGCCCTCGGCATCTACATGGTATCCGGCCGTGCCCGGGAGCTCTGGGTCCATTCTCTTCAGTCATGCGTGGTACACCTTGATGGCGGCAGGAGCGGTGCGGCCGGCGTGTGGTGCAGTGCGCATGTGGCAACAAGTCTAGATCCCATTGGTGATTAGCGGTTGACTCGCACCACAATTGTGGATACCAGGGCTATGGGGTACTCGGAGCCGAGCCCATGGAAATCTATGGGAGTTGTCACTGGCAGCGGAGCTCGGTCCGTGGCCCTGGCGGTCATGCAATGGGGGATATTTACAGGGGATTTGTAGGTAGTTCGTGACGCCACCTGTGGTATCTGATCAATTGGACCAGCGCTGCTATAAGGATCTTCACAGGGGATGTTATGGGGGCAGCTGGGTGGTAAGTCTCCCACAGGTGAGACGGGTCCCTGGAAGTCTATGGTGATGATGCAGGGTGTAGATAAGAATTCAGTCACACACAATGTAGCTTCCTTTTCATACCTTTACTGGTAGGTGTTTCAGGCAGATCCCGGGGAGCTGGTCGGGGTGGAGAATGCACATTCGGGAAACCGCTGAGCAGGTTAGAGGCCTCCTTTACTTCATATATATCTGAGTCTAAACTTGCATGAAGCGAAGTTAACTCTGTAATCTCCAGCTTTTCTCAATAGCTGCCAAGCCCGGCTGACATTGTGGTGGAGCCTTCTATGTCTCTGATTATCAGATGTTGAGAGAACTAAGTCCTTACTTTTGTCGTGCACTTGACTCAAAGTCCCCGTTCTCCCTGACTCCGGTTACGTATCAGCGCTTAGGGCTACCTTCTGCGACCTGTAGTCCAGAAAGCCTCCGATTATCTTGTTACTATGCTTGAAACACTAGCAACGCTTCGGACCCCGGTGTCCGGTGAATTAGTGCAGGTAATCCAATACCTGAAGCACTTCTCTCTGTCTTCTCCACTGTGCCCTTCGCCCTGCTCTCGCTCTTAACATAAGCACTTGTAGCTTTTGATGGAAATGTCAGCTTTCTTCCAGAGCTCACTGAATAGCTCTCAGTATCCTCCAAGTCCAGACTGGACTGAAACTGAACTGCACTGTCCGAAGACAGGAAACAGACTGATCTGAGCTCCTCTGGTTGACTGACTTTGCTACGTGTCACTCCCTTTTATACCCCTGATGGGTGTGTCTGAAAGTGTGAGTGACGTGAATGGATATCAAGCTTTTGCGGTTACCTTCCTGTGCATTTTCCTGGATATGTGTGCCTGACATAGCTGGGCCACACATCCCCCCTTGATTAAACACAGCACTCCCGGGCTGTAAAAAAGAAAAAGAAAACATTTTTGTTTTGCATTTAACAACAACATTTTAACTCTTCCCATCCGGGAGGTACGAATTCTTGAACGTTACAATTTGTACATTAGAAAAATACAAAAGTATCAAAACATTTTCATAATACAAGACAAATTCTTGTGGAGGACCCGCACCAAACCTCCCACGTGGGTCCTGGGTGGGCTGCAGGACTTCTGACTGCAGACCTCACTCTAGGCCACACCATACGGGTTTTCTTTCAGAGGTAGATAGTAATGGTTTCGTGTAAAACCAAAATGTAGCACCGTAGTGCAAACTATTTACATTGAAAGTTTTTGGGCTGGCACAGTCCACAGCCACGCAGTCCATGCATGAGAAAAGACACATTTCAAGACATATCAATAGAAATCACATTAATACTTTAACTTCTATTAAAGTGCAAAAATCTTCTTTGTAAAACTTTATACATTTTGTCAGTAACAGTAAACCCTGTCTGGGTCTTGCTAACTAATTTACTAGGACTACTCTTGATAACGAATAGGTAGTTTTCCTTTAGTAATACGTTCTGACCTACGTGGAGTGGTGTCAGGTATAGTAGTCTCTAGCCTATCTGTTCTGCGTAACGGCAAACTATAGATACGACTCCACCTCTCTAGGGACCTGGCAAGCATGCTAGCGACTGGGCGATGCGGTACTGCTTCACCAGGGGTTTCCACTTCTTGTGGTGCTGCCTCTTGTGGTTCCGCTGCTTGGGATCCCAATGGTTGAGGGTCTGCCGGGACAGGTCCTTCTGGAACTGACTCTACTGGCACGATTGGTATGACTGGATGTAGAGACTCTTCTTGCGGTTGATAAAACTGCAGCACAGGAATGATTACTGCTTCTCCCACTCTGGGCCAATCCGCAGGTAAATCTCCCAGATCCGTATGTATGACCGCTTCATCATTTTCTTTCTGAAGGACAACAGGTTCTTCCTCACGAAGCTTTAATGGGCCCGGACACAACTTTAGATGATCTCTAGACACAGTTGCAGTCGTTTTTCCTCCATCCTTGCTGATGGTACAGGTTTTTCGGTTATCAAATTTGGAATTTTGCACGACATATGGCTCCTGTTCCCACTGATCATCCAATTTGTGCATTCTTCTTTTTCTTTTTAGCACAATTTCTCCAGGCATTAAAGGCTTAGCGGGAGCATTTTTGTTGTAGTTCTTCTCTTGCCTTTCTCTTACTTTATTGAGGCTGTCTTCTACGCAGGCTTGTACTCTCCTGTACTGTTCCTGTCGATTTGTGTCCCAATCTTCAGCAGTGTCATCAGCCTCTGGTTCTACCACACCAAGTTCCAAATCCATTGGCAGCCTTCCTGGTCTTGCTCTCATAAGGTAGGCTGGAGTGCAGTTGGTGGAACTTACTGGTATGTGGTTGTACAAGTCGACCAGGTCAGGTAACAAGTCTGGCCACCGATTTCTTTCTTCCAGTGGTACAGATTTCAGTAAATCCATGACAATGTGATTCATCTTTTCACAAAGGCCATTGGTCTGAGGGTGGTACGGTGTTGTTCTGATCTTCTTACACCCATACAAGTGACAGAATTCCTGAAACAGTTCAGCTTCAAAGGCTGGACCTCGATCAGTCAGTACCTGCTCTGGATATCCGTGTGGTCTGCAGAAACTTGCTTGGAAGATCTTGGCTGCTGTCTCTGCTGTCAGATCTTTGACCGGGGCAACCACCAGAAATTTGGAATAGTGATCCACCATGGTCAGGGCATATGAGTATCCCGACCTGCTTGGTGACAACTTGACATGGTCCAATGCTACGATCTCCAAGGGACGAGTCGTCTGGATAGGCTGCAGGGGTGCTCTCTGACTATGGTAATCTTTTCGTCTGAGGCCACAGGGTCCACAGTTCCGGCACCACTTCTCGATGGAGCTGCGCATCCCTACCCAGTAGAACCGACACCTCAACAGGGTCTCCAGCTTTTTCCAGCCAAAGTGTCCCGCTTGATCGTGGTAGGCTTCTAACACCATTTGGATGTCTGCTCTGGGAACCACTATCTGCCAAACCATCTCATGGGTCCTTGGGTCGACGTATCTCCTGCACAACTTCTCACGATAGATGAACAACCGGCTTCTCTCGTTCCACAGGAGCTTTGCTGGTATAGGTGCATCTTTCTCCAAGGAGGAACCTTCCTGTCTTAACAACTCCTTGATACGGCTGACCACTGGATCGCTGTCTTGAGTCTCCTTCCAGCTGTGATGAGGTAAAGGGTTTACCGTCTTGTCACACCGTTTTCTGTGGGCTCGTTGTTCATTGATCATCCCATTTCTGTGGAACGCAGGTATCTCAATTTCTTCCAGGTCGTCCGATTCTTCCTCCGTGTCGGATTCATGCGGCATTCTAGACAAGGCGTCCGCGTTAGCATTTTTACGGCCTGCCCGGTACTTGATGGTAAATTGATAGTTTGACAGCCGAGCCATCCAACGTTGCTCCATGGCTCCCAGCTTGGCTGTTTCAAGGTGCGTCAAGGGGTTGTTGTCTGTGTACGCAGTGAACTGGTTGGAGGCAAGGTAATGTTTGAATCTTTCTGTAATGGCCCAGACCAGCGCCAGGAACTCCAGCTTGAAGCTGCTATAGTTTTCCGGGTTCCTCTCAGTTGGCCTGAGCTTTCTGCTTGCATAAGCGATGACTTTTTCTTGGCCATTCTGCTTCTGACTGAGAACCGCTCCCAATCCCTCGTTACTGGCATCGGTGTACAGCAGGAACGGTTGGCTGTAATCAGGGTAGGCTAAGATTTCATCGCCTGTCAGAATCTCTTTCATCTCTTTGAATGCCTCAGCTTGTTCTTTACCCCAATTGAATGGAGGGTTTCTGCTCTTGAGAGGTTGTCCTACCAGGAGGTCCTGTAAAGGCGCCGCTTTCTTGGTGTAATCTTTTACAAACCTCCTGTAGTAACCTGTTAGTCCCAGGAACTGACGCACCTCCTTGAGATTTTTCGGCTCCGGCCATTTCTGGATGGCTGTGACCTTCTCGGGGTCCGGCGCTACTCCTTCGGAACTGACAATATGTCCCAAGTACTGTACCTTCCGTTTGAGCAGATGGCACTTTGAGGGCTTCAGTTTCATCCCATACTTGGACAGTGACTCGAATACCTCTGCCAGGTGCTTCAGATGATCTTCATATGTCTTGGAGTAGACAATCACGTCGTCCAGATACAGCAACACGGTTTCAAAGTTGAGATGTCCTAGGCAGCTCTCCATCACTCTCTGGAATGTTCCTGGGGCACTGCTGAGGCCAAACGGCATTCTGTCAAACTCGCAGAGTCCCATTGGGGTGGTGAAAGCAGTTTTCTCCCGATCCTCCTCAGCCACAGCTACTTGCCAGTACCCACTAGTAAGGTCGAGGGTAGAAAAGTAGTTAGCCGTTTTCAGAGCAGCTAAGGATTCCTCAATGCGTGGTAATGGGTATGCATCTTTATGTGTTATGCGATTTACTTGTCTGTAATCTACACACATTCGCATGCTACCATCCTTCTTCTTAACTAGCACTAGAGGTGCCGCCCAGGGGCTACAACTATCCCTTATCACCCCGGCTTCCTTCATGTCACGCAGCATTTCCTTAGCTTTCTGATAGTGGGCTGGAGGTATAGGCCTGTACCGCTCTTTGATGGGAGGATGACTGTCTGTAGGGATATGATGCTGTACTCCCTTAATTGTCCCAAAGTCAAGTGGGTGTTTGCTAAATACTTGTGCGTACTCTTGTACCACCCGTAGTACCCCCTGTTTCTGGTGGGCGGAAGTGGTGTCTGTCCCGACATGGAGCTGCTGACACCAATCCGCCACCTGGGTTGCCGGATCATTATCCTCTGCTGGTTGGCGGGAGGCTAAGGACTCGATTGTGAGGATAGAATTGTTATCTACGGCATGTAATTTAGCAACTGTGGCATAACGTGGTAAATTTACTTCATCGTCTCCCCAGTTGAGAAGTCGTACTGGTACTCTCCCATTTATTACTTCCACTACCCCTCTAGCAGTTAAGAGTGTAGGTCTGTGCTCTGAACGATGGGGTTCTACTACTGCTTGGTAGTTCTGTCCCCTCAGACCTATGGCTGCTCTACACCATATTAACATTTCACTCATTGGGGTATTACAATGGGGTTCGAGTCTGTGACCCGTACATTACCAATTTCACCATCTGTAAGCTTCGCTTGCTGCTGGCACATCAGGGCCCGGATCTCCCTCTGGATCACTCCCTTCTGCTTTGGCTTGGCAACTTCAGCGAGCTGTTGGAGCAAAAACACAACTTCTCCCAGACAGTTACTGATAATGTTAGTACCTAATATCACATTTAGACCATTCTCCTCATTTACAGTCCTTACTACTAGAAGTCCCTGATCCTTCAGCTCCACTCTGCCCACTTTTACGTCCACATTTTTGGCTCCGAGTACTTCAACAGGGAGACCATTGGTGGCATACACTGTAAAGTCAGGGCTCGGGGGCTGGAGACTGTCCTTTGACCAAAATTTATTATAAAGGACATCAGGTATTATGGTCACCTGAGATCCAGTGTCCAACAGTGCAGGAATTGCAATCCCGTCCAGAATGATGGACAGGTAGGGTCGTCCACCCACGAACCTGCGGTTCCAGTCTAAGGGGCCTGATGAGTCTACTCCTGGGTGTTGGCCCTCTGACCCAGGATCGGCTCGTTTAAAGGACATTGCTGAGCCATATGACCTTTTTGGTTGCAGCGGTAGCAGATGATCTCCCGGCGAAGATGGTGTTGATCAGGAGTCGCTCCTGGGGGTGGCGTGGTCCTCCTCCGGTGAGGCGACGTCCTCCATTTCCTCCGGTTCATCCAAGGAACATCCTCCGGACAGTCGGCTAGTAGGATCTTTCCTCCTTCTTCTTTCCGCAGTTGCAGGGCATTCATTACAGTGGCCAGGTTCTTAGTCAGCTGGCGCACTTCTGAGCGCAGACATTCCAACTCACTAGGGGGCGCCACCTGCGTTTTAGCTTCTGTCACCTGCGGGGAAAAGGTGGGTACTGCCGGCTTTAGAGTGACTTCACCCGGGTGATACTGGTTTGCCACCTCAGGCTTTTCCAAGGGTCGTAGTCCTTTTATTGCCATGTCCTTTAGGGCATCAAAAGTGGCATCTGGATGATCCAAGGACCACCAGTTTACAGTCCTGCCTTCCACTGGAGACCTCAGTCCCCGTACAAATTGTTCTTTCAACATTTTGCTTTCGTCAATGGCACTTGCAGGGTTAGCCTGTTTGAGAGCTCGCAGGGCCCCCTGTAGTCGGCAGGCGTAGTCCCTAATACTGTCACCCGGTCCCTGGAAGCACTGATAAAATGCCATCCGGAGATCCGTTTCTGTGCGGTCCTCAAAGATGGCCTGTAGCTTTAAGAGAATCGCAGGTACCGACTCCTGGTCTGCAGTGGTCCAAGTCTCTACTTCTCTCTCAGCCGCACCAGCTAACTGTCCTATTACCACTGCAGCTTTTTGCTTTTCAGTCATTGAGTACATATCTAAGATGCTACATATTTTCCGTTTAAACCCTGACAGGGTGTCTGGCTCGCCGCTGTACTGAGGGAGCCACTTCGCTCCAGGCATGTATGGGAGCGTTAGGGGCATGAGCGGGACCACCGGGCCAGGTGAGGGGCCCGCACCTCCATCCTGCACTACAACGCCAAGCGGTGGGCTATTGGGGCCTCCGGCGGGGGCCGCTCCGTCTGCCGGTTGCTGCGACATATTGGTGCCCCCTTGTTTAATCGGAGCCTACCTCTTTCAAAGGCTGCAGCGTCGCAGGTGTGTCGACCCGCCACCACAATTGTGGATTACCAGGGCAATGGGGTACTCAGAGCCGAGCCCATGGAAGTCTATGGGGTTTGTCACAGGTAGCGGTGGCTCGGTCTGTGGCCCTGGCGGTCTGGCGTATGTTGGGGGGAATATTTACAGGGGATAGATTTATATACAGTTCGTGACGCCACCTGTAGTTCTCTGGTAATTTGTACCAGCGCTGCTGTAGATCTCTGAGGGGATGGTGAGGCAGCTAGATGTCGGGTCCCCTACAGGTGGGACTCTTCCCTCAGGACGGTAGTTAAAGCAGGGTTGTGCAGGCATGCAAATAAATAACTCAGTCTCACACGGTCAGCGTCTTTCCATACCTTTACTTGTAAGATGGTAAGGCAGGTCCCAGGGAGGCTGATCCAAGGAGAATGTATTTCAAGATAGCAGCTGGACAAGTTAGGGGCCTCCTTTACTTTCACAACGATGAGTACAACCAGCATGAAGCGTAGTTCCCTCTATAACTCCAGCTATTCCAAAGCTGTACTGCCCAGTCAGTTTTGTGGTCGGAACCTTCCTGTGAGAGAGCTGAATTCCTATCTTGTCCTGCAGAGACTCAAGGTCCTCACTCCCCCTGACCCCAGTTACGTACCGACTATTTAGGGGCTGCTTGCCGCGACCTAAGGTCCGGTAAGCCTCTGGTTTTCTTACCACTAAGCGTGAAGCTTTAGTGATCCTTCGGTCCCCAGTGACCGGTAACAATGTGCAGGACTTCTCCAATCCAAAAGCACTTTTCAATATTCCTTCCACTGTGCCTTTCGCCTTGTCCGCGCTTGTAGCATAAACACTCACACTTGCAAAAAGTCATATAATCACTCCCTTCTTTCCTTCCTTCAGAGTTAGTTGCCAGACTCTCAGTAATCTTCTAGGCAGGAGCACGTCTCTGAACCTTCACTGTCCTTGAGACAGGAGACTGAAGTAATTCTGTACTAAACTCTTCTTTCTTTATCAATGTCTTCAAGTGAGGTACAGCTCTGACCAGGCTGAGGTGATCTATATCTCGCCCTTACTGGCCTCCACTTGCTGAACTGCTGACAGAACCAGGCTGGACTGCTTCCTCCCTCCAAGTCCCAGCTAGACTGCACAACGTCTGCTCTGTCCGAAGACAGGAAACTGACTACTCAATCACTCAACGAATCACACTGACCACTCTCTAAGAGTCACTACACTACCCTAAGGGTGTGTCTAGTGTACATTGAGTGAATGGGTATAGAGCATTGAACTGCTATCTCTCCACACACTCTCCAGGGTACTGCGTGTGCCTTACACCAGGGCTACACATTCCCCCATGGTAAAAGACAGCACTCCCGGGCTGTAAAATACAAAGAGACAATTTTGTTTATGCATTTAACATCAACATTAAACATTAATTCGTCCCATCCGGGAGGTAAGGATGTCTTGAACGTTGCGATAACAACACATTGAATATAGAAAAATACAAAAGTATTAAGGCATCAAAACATTCAATAAATACACAGTATTCTTGTGAAGGACCCGTACCAAACCTTCAACGTGGGTCCTGGGTGGGCTGCAGGACATCCGAATGCAGACCTCACTCAGTGCCACACCACACGGGTTTTGTATTCAGAGGTAGTTGTGGTGGTTTTATGTAAAACCAATATTAGGCACCGAAGCGCAACTATATACAGATAAGTTTTGGGCTGGCACAGTCCTCAGCCTCTAAGTCCATTGTTAGCAAAACGACACATATTATATCACATTATAATAATAAAGTGCAAAACTCTCTTTTTTTTTTTTTACTTTGGTACCCAGCCGGGCATTCTACTAAACATAGAAAAACATAGAAATTATCTCTGGCAATAAAGTGCAAGATTGGCAAACATTCTCAAACTTTTTACAACAGTACATATGGTAGACCCCTGTCTGGATCTTACCGGTTCTTTTACTATTTATTTATTTCAACTACATTTTCCACCCCGGGGGCTGGAACAATGCGATGGTCCCTAGATCCCAGGACTAACAAGTCGTGACCTGCTATTAGGGTCTGAGTCGCCACAGTTCTCGTGCGAACCTCTAGGGGCGCAACGGGTACTTTCTCCTTGCGAGACACCGATTGCGTTTCAATTTGGGTTACAGTTAACGATATTGATCGTGTCATAGATTGCGATGGAAACTGGGTCGCTAGTTGCGATGTAGGAGAATAACGAGTTAGCGAAGAATATTCAGGTGTTGCTTCTATTTGCGAGAAGCCTGCAGGGGGCGATGCTGGGGCACGGCCGGATATTGCTTGTGCTGGAGACAGGGACGCTGCGGTAGTGGTGACGTTACCTGCGTCGGGGACGGGGTCACGGACGATGGTGACGTTAAGGGCATACCATCCCTTCATACCCCAGTGCCGTGTATACGTGACAATGTCTCCATTTATTAGGTCCCTCCCGGGATGGCCTTGCGGTAGGTGGGATTCTACGTCCCTGCGACTAACAAAGACCCCTGGGTAGAGGCCCGGTTCTCTTATGAAGCCCCAGCCCTTCCGGAGCTGGAACTCAGTCACACACCCCTGCCGCCGCGGTTCCCTCAGGGTACCTTTCTCTCTCCGGACACTCTCCTTTCCGCGATCAGCTCTGCATGCTGCCGCTGACGGTTCCGCTGAGCTTCCCGCTCTTCCTCCTGCTGGCGTTTCTGCTTCTCCTCACGACGCTGCCACTCATGTTCCCACTGGGCGGTGTAGGCGACGTCATCCAGGCGCGCCATCTCGTCCCAGTCAACGTCTGGTAACGACGGACAGGACCCCTCCGGTGTCCCTGCCGGGGATCGATCTTCTGCTGCGGCCTCCTGGCCGGGCGGGCGTTCCGGAACTGGCTGTACCTCCTCAACCTCCTTCGCCTCCACCGCTTCACCGGCGGGATTAGGATCGGTACTTTCGGGGGCAGCCTCCGGTTGCTCCTTTGCCTTGGGCAGCAGAATTTTCGGTAACTCGAATCGTGGGGGGTCGTTGAGGGGAGAGAACACCGCGTCCCACAGCCTCCGCTGCTCCAGGGTACGCCGGCGTCTCTCGATCTCTTCAAATCCAGGTTGGTGCTGGACCATCTTTTTGAGGCGTGCATTTTCCTCCTGAATTTCTAGCAACGCTTGCTGCAGGTGCAGGACCACGGATGGTTCCGCTGCTGGTGGCAGCTTGGCTGGGGAGCGGGGCCTGCCTCCCTCCGCTTCCCTGCTCGGCTGCACACGTCCTGCTTCCATGATGTTCCAGAGCGTTCTTTCTTCTTCCTCCAGAGACGTCCGGTCTCTTCCGTGGAGGCGGGGTTTGCGTCTCCTCCTCCTCGCAGGGAAGGTGAAGAGGAGGCGGACCTCCTTTGCTGTAGGGCAGGATCGCATGTTGTAATAGCACTTTGAGAGGGCAGGCATTTTCTTCGCGCCACATGGGGGTACACGCCCACGAAAGTACGCCCACCTTCTTCTCCAGCGCCTGAGGGCGCGAATATGGCGACAAAGATGGCGATTTTTTTTTTTGGCGCCAAAAGTGCAAACAGTCCTTTTTCACAAAAACAATTCCATAGGCACACAGGGCTCGCAATTTTGCGAGTTTCGTATCCTGTTCGTGACGCCAAAGTTTTGTGTCGACCCGCCACCACAATTGTGGATTACCAGGGCAATGGGGTACTCAGAGCCGAGCCCATGGAAGTCTATGGGGTTTGTCACAGGTAGCGGTGGCTCGGTCTGTGGCCCTGGCGGTCTGGCGTATGTTGGGGGGAATATTTACAGGGGATAGATTTATATACAGTTCGTGACGCCACCTGTAGTTCTCTGGTAATTTGTACCAGCGCTGCTGTAGAGCTCTGAGGGGATGGTGAGGCAGCTAGATGTCGGGTCCCCTACAGGTGGGACTCTTCCCTCAGGACGGTAGTTAAAGCAGGGTTGTGCAGGCATGCAAATAAATAACTCAGTCTCACACGGTCAGCGTCTTTCCATACCTTTACTTGTAAGATGGTAAGGCAGGTCCCAGGGAGGCTGATCCAAGGAGAATGTATTTCAAGATAGCAGCTGGACAAGTTAGGGGCCTCCTTTACTTTCACAACGATGAGTACAACCAGCATGAAGCGTAGTTCCCTCTATAACTCCAGCTATTCCAAAGCTGTACTGCCCAGTCAGTTTTGTGGTCGGAGCCTTCCTGTGAGAGAGCTGAATTCCTATCTTGTCCTGCAGAGACTCAAGGTCCTCACTCCCCCTGACCCCAGTTACGTACCGACTATTTAGGGGCTGCTTGCCGCGACCTAAGGTCCGGTAAGCCTCTGGTTTTCTTACCACTAAGCGTGAAGCTTTAGTGATCCTTCGGTCCCCAGTGACCGGTAACAATGTGCAGGACTTCTCCAATCCAAAAGCACTTTTCAATATTCCTTCCACTGTGCCTTTCGCCTTCTCCGCGCTTGTAGCATAAACACTCACACTTGCAAAAAGTCATATAATCACTCCCTTCTTCTCTTCCTTCAGAGTTAGTTACCAGACTCTCAGTAATCTTCTAGGCAGGAGCACGTCTCTGAACCTTCACTGTCCTTGAGACAGGAGACTGAAGTAATTCTGTACTAAACTCTTCTTTCTTTATCAATGTCTTCAAGTGAGGTACAGCTCTGACCAGGCTGAGGTGATCTATATCTCGCCCTTACTGGCCTCCACTTGCTGAACTGCTGACAGAACCAGGCTGGACTGCTTCCTCCCTCCAAGTCCCAGCTAGACTGCACAACGTCTGCTCTGTCCGAAGACAGGAAACTGACTACTCAATCACTCAACGAATCACACTGACCACTCCCTGACAAGTGACTACACTACCCTAAGGGTGTGTCTAGTGTACATTGAGTGAATGGGTATAGAGCATTGAACTGCTATCTCTCCACACACTCTCCAGGGTACTGCGTGTGCCTTACACCAGGGCTACACACAGGCACAGCGGTGGAGACAGGACCTTTGTCGCTGGCGCTGTGTTGTCAGAGCGTTCACTTCCTGTTTCACAGGACCTGCCGCCGCGTCAGAGTTGGGGGCGGGGCCAGGGAACCAGCGCGCTCTTTCAGGTACGCCCCCCTTCTTCTTCACCAGCGCCTTAGGGCGCGAATATGGCGGTAAAAATGGCGGTATTTGGCGCCAAATGCAGCAAACAGTCTTTTTCACCAAACAGTTCAATAGGCACACAGGACTCACAATTGTAAGCTTCGCATCCTGTTCGTGACGCCAAGTTTTAGATGACTCGCACCACAATTGTGGATACCAGGGCTATGGGGTACTCGGAGCCGAGCCCATGGAAATCTATGGGAGTTGTCACTGGCAGCGGAGCTCGGTCCGTGGCCCTGGCGGTCATGCAATGGGGGATATTTACAGGGGATTTGTAGGTAGTTCGTGACGCCACCTGTGGTATCTGATCAATTGGACCAGCGCTGCTATAAGGATCTTCACAGGGGATGTTATGGGGGCAGCTGGGTGGTAAGTCTCCCACAGGTGAGATGGGTCCCTGGAAGTCTATGGTGATGCAGGGTGTAGATAAGAATTCAGTCACACACAATGCAGCTTCTTTTCATACCTTTACTTGTAGGTGTTTCAGGCAGGTCCCGGGGAGCTGGTCGGGGTGGAGAATGCACATTCGGGAAACCGCTGAGCAGGTTAGAGGCCTCCTTTACTTCATATATATCTGAGTCTAAACTTGCATGAAGCGAAGTTAACTCTGTAATCTCCAGCTTTTCTCAATAGCTGCCAAGCCCGGCTGACATTGTGGTGGAGCCTTCTATGTCTCTGATAATCAGATGTTGAGAGAACTAAGTCCTTACTTTTGTCGTGCACTTGACCCAAAGTCCCCGTTCTCCCTGACTCCGGTTACGTATCAGCGCTTAGGGCTACCTTCTGCGACCTGTAGTCCAGAAAGCCTCCGGTTATCTTGTTACTATGCTTGAAACACTAGCAACGCTTCGGACCCCGGTGTCTGGTGAATTAGTGCAGGTAATCCAATACCTGAAGCACTTCTCTCTGTCTTCTCCACTGTGCCCTTCACCCTGCTCTCGCTCTTAACATAAGCACTTGTAGCTTTTGATGGAAATGTCAGCTTTCTTCCAGAGCTCACTGAATAGCTCTCAGTATCCTCCAAGTCCAGACTGGACTGAAACTGAACTGCACTGTCCGAAGACAGGAAACAGACTGATCTGAGCTCCTCTGGTTGACTGACTTTGCTACGTGTCACTCCCTTTTATACCCCTGATGGGTGTGTCTGAAAGTGTGAGTGACGTGAATGGATATCAAGCTTTTGCGGTTACCTTCCTGTGCATTTTCCTGGATATGTGTGCCTGACATAGCTGGGCCACACACGGTCATGTGATCGCCTACATGGGATATTTAAGGGTAAAGGGGACTAGGTCCTGTCCCCCTGACGAAGCAGCAAATACCACATGCGAAACGCGCGTTGGAGATCATGGTACGACGACCTCATGATGGGCAAGAGGAGCTCTGTTTGCCCCGACGTGTATGGGTAGGGCTATAGGGGATGTATAATGCCCCTTCTATGACACACCGGGCTGTATCTCTCCACTCACTACATAGGGACGTGTTCACATTTACCTTACTGTGAGATCTGCAGATGCTACCCACCGTCCACTTCTACATGCAGATGATGTTGTGGGTTTGGTGTCAGATCTGTCCCCACCGGACCCTTCCTGCCCTATAGCTGGACCCTCCCTCTGCGTCTCATTCCAGTGTTGTGTACAGTCACATTTCTCACTCCAGTTCAGAAAAAACAACCGAATCTCCTGGAAGGAGGGGGACCCCAAATATCTCTATGTATGAGGGGCGCAGGGGAGCGACAGCCGGACATCACCCCCGGACTCGGCCGGACCCCGCCACCCTGCAGCAGTCTATACATAACCGTCTATACATAACCGTCTTTGTGCTCAGCTTTACCTACTCCAGTCACATCCAAAGCTGCAGTTATACTTCGGTCACATCCAAAGCTGCAATTATACTCCGGTCACATCCAAAGCTGCAATTATGCTCCAGTCACATTCAAAGCTGCAGTTATACTCCAGTCACATCCAAAGCTGCAATTATACTTCAGTCACATCCAAAGGTGCAGTTAAACTCCAGTCACATCTAAAGCTGCAGTTATACTATAGTCACATCCAAAGCAGCAGTTATAAGCTATATGCATACAAATCTGCATTTATACTCAAGTCACATCAAAAACTTCTATTATACTCCAGTAACATCCAAAGCTGCAGTTATACTCCAGACACATCCAAAGCTGCAGTTATACTCCAGACACATCCAAAGCTGCAGTTATACTCCAGACACATCCAAAGCTGCAATTATAATTCAGTCACAACCAAAGCTCCAGTTATACTCCAGTCACATCCAAAGCGTCACAAAGCTGCAGTTATACTCCAGTCACATCCAAAGCTACAAATATACTCCAGCAACAACCGAAGCTGCATTTGTGCTCTAGTCACATTCAAAGCTGCATCTATGCACTATTTATATCCAAAGCTTTATTGGCATACAAAGCTCCATTTAGATTCCACTTGCATACAAAGCATTTCTACTGTAGTAACATCCAAAGCTGCATTGACAATTCTGCCGCCCCTTTACTCATTCAGAGTCTATAGATATAACCGTCTGCAGTGCTGACTTCCCCCACATAGCATGCGCTGGTGCTTTCGCTGCAGCTCTGGCTGTGACTGAAGCAGAGGACACAGTGTAGAGATGGACGGACACGCTTTGGGGATCCGGCAGGCAGTTATGTCTGGACGGATTAGCACAGTTCTGCGATGTGAAGATTGCCGCCCACTCCGGCCACTGCCACCACCTGCCCACCGGGGGCAGCGTCCAGCGTCTGCACGGCCTTGCTGCACAGCGACACCTCTCCGAGAACCTGCAGGAAAGAGGGTGAGAGTTCAGCGGAGTCCGCTCTGTCACTGAGCCCGCACGTGCGCGGCGCAGGGGGAGTGGGGTGTTCCCCTTTAAGGATCTCATCCGTGGTGTGTGACACGTGGCGCGTGTCATGGCAAGTGGTGGAATGTTCTCCCGGATTACGCAGGAATGTGCACATTGTGTCACCGCAGAGACCGCACGTCTCCGGGACGCCGTACGTGTCGCCATGAAAGCAGCGTCCCCCCGGAGCAGAGGGGGGAAACCGCAGTGATCCCGGATTACATGCACCCACGGCAACGCTCATCCCTGCTGATCTCTGCCCAACGCTCCAGTCACAGCCAAAGCTGCATTCTCCAGAGTTCATCAGGGCGGATCTGATTGTACACACATCCTGAGCGGATCGTCTCTGAGTGGGGGGGATGCTCTGAGCAGATGCTGAACAAGTAGGGGTGTCCTGGAGACAGGAAGAATTGTGAATGCAGCTCTGGATGGGACCGGAGCAGAAGGATGCCGACACGTAGTGTTCACAGTGATGTGTGATACCGCTGCAGACACTGAACCAGCAGGGAACAATGAGGTGACACAACCTGTTCTCTGCATATAACCGCATAGACGCTGGGGCCACTACTGAGCACAGCGTCTGCGGGGTAACGGGACCTTACTAATGTGTGTAGGGTGAGACACTGCACCTACCACTCCAGCTCAGTACAGACACTGAACCAGCAGGGGACAATGAGAGGTGACAACCTGTACTCTGCATATAGACACTGGGGCCACTACTGAGCGCGGCGTCTGCGGGGTAACGGGACCTTACTAGTGTGTAGTGAGACACTGCACCTACCACTCCAGCTCAGTACAGACACTGAACCAGCAGGGGACAATGAGAGGTGACACAACCTGTTCTCTGTATATAGCCGCATAGACGCTGGGGCCACTACTGAGCGCGGCGTCTGCGGGGTAACGTGACCTTACTGAGTGTGTAGTGAAACACTGCACCCACCACACCAGCTCAGTACAGACACTAAACCAGCAGGGGACAATGAGAGGTGACACAACCTGTTCTCTGTATATAGCCGCATAGACGCTGGGGCCACTACTGAGCGCGGCGTCTGCGGGGTAACGGGACCTTACTAATGTGTGTAGGGTGAGACACTGCACCTACCACTCCAGCTCAGTACAGACACTGAACCAGCAGGGGACAATGAGAGGTGACAACCTGTACTCTGCATATAGACACTGGGGCCACTACTGAGCGCGGCGTCTGCGGGGTAACGGGACCTTACTAGTGTGTAGGGTGAGACACTGCACCTACCACTCCAGCTCAGTGCAGACACTGAACCAGCAGGGGACAATGAGAGGTGACACAACCTGATCTCTGTATATAGACTCTGGGGCCACTAATGAGCGCGGCGTCTGCGGGGTAACGGGACCTTACTAGTGTGTAGGGTGAGACACTGCACCTACCACACCAGCTCAGTACAGACACTGAACCAGCAGGGGACAATGAGAGGTGACAACCTGTACTCTGCATATAGACACTGGGGCCACTACTGAGCGCAGCGTCTGCGGGGTAACGGGACCTTACTAGTGTGTAGGGTGAGACACTGCACCTACTACACCAGCTCAGTGCAGACACTGAACCAGCAGGGGACAATGAGAGGTGACCAACCTGTACTCTGCATATAGACACTGGGGCCACTACTGAGCGCAGCGTCTGCGGGGTAACGGGACCTTACTAGTATGTAGGGTGAGACACTGCACCTACTACACCAGCTCAGTGCAGACACTGAACCAGCAGGGGACAATGAGAGGTGACACAACCTGTTCTCTGTATATAGACGCTGGGGCCACTACTGAGCGCGGCGTCTGCGGGGTAACGGGACCTTACTAGTGTGTAGGGTGAGACACTGCACCTACCACACCAGCTCAGTGCAGAGACTGAACCAGCAGGGAACAATGAGAGGTGACACAACCTGTTCTCTGTATAAAGACGCTGGGGCCACTACTGAGCGCGGCGTCTGCGGGGTAACGGGACCTTACTAGTGTGTAGGGTGAAACACTGCACCTACCACTCCAGCTCAGTACAGACACTGAACCAGCAGGGGACAATGAGAGGTGACACAACCTGTTCTCTGCATATAACCGCCTAGATGCTGGGGCCACTACTGAGCGCAGGGTCTGCGGGGTAACGTGACCTTACTAGTGTGTAGGGTAAAACACTGCACCTACCACACCAGCTCAGTACAGACGCTGAACCAGCAGGGAACAATGAGAGGTGACACAACCTGTTCTCTGCATATAGACGCTGGGGCCACTACTGAGAGCGGCGTCTGCGGGGTAACGGGACCTTACTAGTGTGTAGGGTGAGACACTGCACCTACCACACCAGCTCAGTGCAGACACTGAACCAGCAGGGAACAATGAGAGGTGACACAACCTGTTCTCTGCATATAGCAGCATAGATGCTGGGGCCACTACTGAGCGCGGCGTCTGCGGGGTAACGGGACCTTACTAGTGTGTAGGGTAAAGCACTGCACCTACCACACCAGCTCAGTACAGACACTGAACCAGCAGGGAACAATGAGAGGTGACACAACCTGTTCTCTGCATATAACCGCATAGACGCTGGGGCCACTACTGAGCGCGGCGTCTGCGGGGTAACGGGACCTTAGTAGTGTGTAGGGTGAGACACTGCACCTACCACACCAGCTCAGTACAGACACTGAACCAGCAGGGAACAATGAGAGGTGACACAACCTGTTCTCTGCATATAGCCGCATAGACGCTGGGGCCACTACTGAGCGCGGCGTCTGCGGGTAACGTGACCTTACTAGTGTGTAGGGTAAAACACTGCACCTACCACACCAGCTCAGTACAGACGCTGAACCAGCAGGGAACAATGAGAGGTGACACAACCTGTTCTCTGCATATAGACGCTGGGGCCACTACTGAGAGCGGCGTCTGCGGGGTAACGGGACCTTACTAGTGTGTAGGGTGAGACACTGCACCTACCACACCAGCTCAGTGCAGACACTGAACCAGCAGGGAACAATGAGAGGTGACACAACCTGTTCTCTGCATATAGCAGCATAGATGCTGGGGCCACTACTGAGCGCGGCGTCTGCGGGGTAACGGGACCTTACTAGTGTGTAGGGTAAAGCACTGCACCTACCACACCAGCTCAGTACAGACACTGAACCAGCAGGGAACAATGAGAGGTGACACAACCTGTTCTCTGCATATAGCCGCATAGACGCTGGGGCCACTACTGAGCGCGGCGTCTGCGGGGTAACGGGACTTTACTAGTGTGTAGGGTGAGACACTGCACCTACCACACCAGCTCAGTACAGACACTGAACCAGCAGAGAACAATGAGAGGTGACACAACCTGATCTCTGTAAATAGACGCTGGGGCCACTACTGAGCGCGACGTCTGCGGGGTAACGGGACCTTACTGAGTGTGTAGGTTGAAACACTGTCTGCACCTACCACACCAGCTCAGTGCAGAGACTGAACCAGCAGGGAACAATGAGAGGTGACACAACCTGTTCTCTGTATAAAGACGCTGGGGCCACTACTGAGCGCGGCGTCTGCAGGGTAACGGGACCTTACTAGTGTGTAGGGTAAAACACTGCACCTACCATACCAGCTCAGTGCAGACACTGAACCAGCAGGGGACAATGAGAGGTGACACAACCTGTTCTCTGCATATAACCGCCTAGATGCTGGGGCCACTACTGAGCGCAGGGTCTGCGGGGTAACGGGACCTTACTAGTGTGTAGTGAGACACTGCACCTACCACACCAGCTCAGTACAGACACTGAACCAGCAGGGGGTGCTGGGAAATAATAGGGCCCAGGGGGCACAGTCGACTATCAGTGCAGAGCTGGCGTCCCGGTGTCATGTCTTCTCACCTCTTGTGTCTTGGTGCTGATGGCGCGGGCGCTGCATGTACCGCTGCCCCCGGCCAGGACCACGTGATCAGTGCAGAACCGAGCAGCGTACAGGAACTCCCCCTGCAGGACGGGGGCAGGAAACGCAAGGTCCTGCATCAGGCTGGAGGAGCGCAGGTCCCAGAGCTGCAGAGCGTTCCTCGCCACCCAGGAGCCGCTCAGGATTTGGTTGTTCTGTGCAGAATAAGCAGAAGATTGTGATTGCAGCTCTGGAGGTGACCTGTGTCACTGTCCCTCCCAGCCCCAGGAGCAGAACTCACCCGAATATCGATCCCCGGCCCGCAGATGTGAGGCCCGATGATCACCCTCCGCGCTTCCTTCGCCATCCGCTTGTCCCAGACCTCAAATTGGAAAAAAATCAGAATAAATCCGACCTGATAGTAACGAGCGGCGGCCTAGAAGGTCCAGCCTCTCACAGCTGAGGGGTTGTCACTATTGCATATTAAACATATATATATATTTTTTTAACGTTTAGTTTTTTGCATTTTTAGCCCCCCGAGACTCATGACCTTTTCTTATTTTTCCGTCCATGGAGCTGGGTGAGGTCTTTTTCTTCGTGTGGCGAGGGGCTGACGTTTGCATTACTTCCTTTTTGGATTTTTTCTCTTTTTCCGTTCGGGGTAATTAATGGGATATTTCGATAGATCGGACTTTTATGGACGCGGCGATATATAATATGTCTATTTTATTATTCAAACGAAAGAGCCCTTGTGTCAGTGAAGCAATACTGAGCATGTGCGACCATGACTGGAGCGGTGGTCGCACATGCTCAGTACCGCTTAACTTAAAAAAAAAAGGAAATTTTAAATCCCCGTATTTCGGGATTGGTGGGAGGACCAGCGGTCGGACCCTCAGACACTACATGTTAACCGCCTATCCTGTGTATAGCTGATAAAAGGTTTGTTTACGGGACAGTCCCTTAAAGGTCCCTTAAAGGTCCCACATTAAGATGAGCTTAGAGGGACATTAAAGAGACAAGCACAATGACCAGATCTGGAGTTGGGGGTCACCTGACCTTAATGGAATCGTCCCAGCCGCCCGTCACAAATATATGGTATTCAGAGGGGTGAAACTTGAGGGCGAAGATCCTGCGCGTGTGCCCGCTGGTCAAGGTCAGGTCATCATCGATCAGGAAGTCCGGGGCCATCAGAAAGTTCAGGATCTGGTGCATAAAACACAGATTACAACTCCCATTAGATACCTGATGTCCTATCGGGTCATTAACAGGTCATCAAACCCCTGCCCATAACTCTAGGGGTCTGTCCGGAAAAGCTGGGTGACCACCCCCAGACGGGCGGTAATGGGGAGGCGCGTTACCTCATTGGTCTGACTATCATAGATGCGGATGTTTCTGTCCCTCCCGGCTGTGGCAAACACGGCGCCATCTGCGCTGAAATCCAGGGCGTGAATTTCATTTTCTTGCTCTAAAAAAACCACACAAACAAAAATAAATAAAAAAAATAATGAAAATAATAATAAAAAATGAAAATACAAAAAAATTAAAACATAAAACAAAACATAAAATAATGACAATAAATAAAAAATATAAACATAAAATAATAAATGGAAATAAATTGAAAAAAATACATAAAAAATGTAAAACAAAAAGAGAAAAAATATAAATATATAATATAACAATAATGAAAGAAAAAAATAAATAAAATAATGACAATAAATAAAAAATATAAACACATAAAATAATAAAAAATGAAAATAAATTGAAAAAAATGAATACATAAAAAATGAGAAAAAATATAAATATATAAAATAATAACAATAATGAAAGAAAAAAATTATAAATAAAATGACAATAAATAAAAAATATAAACACATAAAATAATAAAAAATAAAAATAAATTGAAAAAAAACACATAAAATAATAAAAAATAAAAATAAATTGAAAAAAATGAATACATAAAAAATGAAAATAAAAAATGAGAAAAAATATAAACATAAAATAACAATAATGAAAGAAAAAAATAATAAATAAAATAATGACAATAAATAAAAAATATAAACACATAAAATAATAAAAAATAAAAATAAATTGAAAAAAATGAATACATAAAAAATGAAAATAAAAAATGAGAATATAAATATATAAAATAATAACAATAATGAAAGAAAAAAATAATAAATAAAATTATGACAATAAATAAAAAATATAAACACATAAAATAATAAAAAATGAAAGTAAATTGAAAAAAATACATAAATTTAAAACAAAAAGAGAAAAATATAAATATATAAAATAACAATAATGAAAGAAAAAAATAAATAAAATAATGAAAATAAATGAATAAAAAAAGAGAAAAGTGCAAAATAATGAAAACAAAATAAAGAAAATAATGAAAAAATAAAAGTAAACAAAATGAAAAAAATACAAAATTAATACATAAATACATAAAATAAGAAAAAATAAAAAAATTAAAATATTATTGAAAAAATAAATACATCAAATAATGAGAAATGAAATAAAGCAAAAGAGAAGAGTACAAACTAAAATAATGAAAAGAAAACAAAGAAAATAATGAAAAATAAAGAAAATAATGAAAAAGTAAATACATAAAGTAATGAAAATAAATAGAATAAAAAACAAAATACAATGAAAAAATATAAGTAAATAGCATAAAAAAGAAAATAAAGAAAACAATATATACAATAATAAAATAAGGAAAAAATAAATCAAATAATGAAAGAAAATAATAATAATAATAATAATGAAAATAAATAAAATAAAAAAATAGAAACGAAACAGAAAATGAACACAGAACAGTTTATTATTTACGGTAAATGGCAGGGCGCATTTTGAGTAATCTATTGAGGGGAGTCACTGCCCGCCCGATGCCCCCCCAATCATTAACCCTTACATTACGGCAGAGGCGGATCCGTCACCTGTTAGCGACAGTACGTTGAGCTGGGACTTGACGTCGTAGAAGGGGATCAGGCCGTCGGCGCCGGCGCCCACCAGTATGTGGCTGTTTTTGGGGTGGTAGCTGAGGGAGGTGACGGCTTGTCTTGTGCGATGTCCTGGGCACAGAGTCCCGCCGAGGCTGCCACCGTCCACGTTCACGATCTGGAATAGATCACATAGAAAACCGCCGTATGGCGCGGAGAGACGACCGCAGCACGACGGGAGGGTGGGTCCTCTCCTGATAACCCTGGTGCACGCGGCTCCGGGGCACAGACTGCTGCACCACTCAGACGGACCACCTCTCACCCGCAGTGTGACCCCACAACCCCCGGACTGGGCGAGGCGCCCCTTCCCCAGAGTGAACCCGCTCCCGATTACCTGGATTGCGCCGTTCCCAAACCCGACGGCGAGCTGCTTCCCGCTGGGCGAGAATCGGAGGCTGAAGATGCCGTGCGGATCCTTGCTCAGAGGGACTCGGCGCCTGACGAACAGCTCGGCGTATCTGCCGCACTCGTCGTCCTCCGAGCCTTCGTCCACGCTCTCTCCGGCGCTCTCTAACGCCTTGGATCTGAGGACGGCTTCCTCCAAGCGTCGGCGAGACATGGCGCTCGGCTCGTATCACCCTGCAGGACAGAACAACCTCCTGTCAGCCACCACCAGGGCGGCGCCCCCGTCACCGGTCACACACATGGCGTATGTGAGTCTAGAACTAATCGCTGCCGGCGGCTCCTCCTGTCTCCCTCTGTCAGTTCTCCCTGGCAGCCAATCACCGCCTCCGGGAACAAACCAAAGCGTATAAACTTCTAGGAACTGTTTAGAAGCTTATGATTGGCCGAGAGGGCTCACGTGTGGTGCTGGGGCGCTGACTGCGGCATTCCTGATCGGCGTAAGACCTCCACCTACTGCCAAGAAAACTCCTGGCTGCAAGAAGATGGCCGGGAGGAGCTGGAGAGGCCGAGCTGTGGCCCACTTCATCTACGGGAGTGATGATGATGGCGCAGCTACCTTCATGGAGGAGGGAGCAGGCGCCACGGACGCCCTGTGCACCACTCTGCCATACTGATGGGTCGCTCGAGAGTCGCGAATGATAGGAGCCGCTCGTGGTGCCTCATGGGTCTCACCAGGGGTAACACGACCTATCAGGATGGAGGTGACTGTACCCAAAATATTACGGTGCTGATCATGGAGTAAATCTGGATCCAGATAGACTTCTCTTCTCTGACCTCTCTCCTCTGACCTGTCTGCTCCCCACATCTCTGACCTCTCTTCTCTGACCTGTCTGCTCCCCACAATTCTGACCTCTCTCCTCTGACCTGTCTGCTCCCCACATCACTGACCTCTCTCCTCTGACCTGTCTATTCCCCACATCTCTGACCTCTCTTCTCTGACCTGTCTGCTCCCCACATCTCTGACCTCTCTCCTCTGACCTGTCTGCTCCCCACATCACTGACCTCTCTCCTCTGACCTGTCTATTCCCCACATCTCTGACCTCTCTCCTCTGACCTGTCTATTCCCCACATCTCTGACCTCTCTCCTCTGACCTGTCTGTTCCCCACATCTCTGACCTCTCTTCTCTGATCTCTCTTCTCTGACCTGT
This sequence comes from Oophaga sylvatica, assembly GCA_033576555.1. NCBI lineage: Eukaryota > Metazoa > Chordata > Amphibia > Anura > Dendrobatidae > Oophaga > Oophaga sylvatica. Next base: position 30,612 of record JARQOD010001003.1, on the reverse strand, counting down.
CTGCTCCCCACATCTCTGACCTCTCTCATCTGACCTGTCTGTTCCCCACATCACTGACCTCTCTCCTCTGACCTGTCTGCTCCCCACATCACTGACCTCTCTCCTCTGACCTGTCTATTCCCCACATCTCTGACCTCTCTCCTCTGACCTGTCTATTCCCCACATCTCTGACCTCTCTCCTTTGACCTGTCTATTCCCCACATCTCTGACCTCTCTCCTCTGACCTGTCTGTTCCCCACATCTCTGACCTCTCTTCTCTGATCTCTCTTCTCTGACCTGTCTGCTCCCCACATCTCTGACCTCTCTCCTCTGACCTGTCTGCTCCCCACATCTCTGACCTCTCTCCTCTGACCTCTCTGTTCCCCACATCTCTGACCTCTCTCCTCTGACCTGTCTGCTCCCCACATCTCTGACTTCTCTCCTCTGACCTGTCTGTTCCCCACATCACTGACCTCTCTCCTCTGACCTGTCTGCTCCCCACATCTCTGACCTCTGTCCTCTGACCAGTCTGTTCCCCACATCACTGACCTCTCTCCTCTGACCTGTCTATTCCCCACATCTCTGACCTCTCTCCTCTGACCTGCCTATTCCCCACATCTCTGACCTCTCTCCTCTGACCTGTCTGTTCACCACATCTCTGACCTCTCTTCTCTGATCTCTCTTCTCTGACCTGTCTGCTCCCCACATCTCTGACCTCTCTCCTCTGACCTGTCTGCTCCCCACATCTCTGACCTCTCTCCTCTGACCTCTCTGTTCCCCACATCTCTGACCTCTCTCCTCTGACCTGTCTGCTCCCCACATCTCTGACCTCTCTCCTCTGACCTGTCTGTTCCGCACATCACTGACCTTTCTCCTCTTACCTGTCTGCTCCCCACATCTCTGACCTCTTTCTCCTCTGACCTCTCTCCTCTGACCTGTCTGTTCCCCACATCTCTGACCTCTCTCCTCTGACCTGTCTGCTCCCCACATCTCTGACCTCTCTCCTCTGACCTGTCTGTTCCGCACATCACTGACCTTTCTCCTCTTACCTGTCTGCTCCCCACATCTCTGACCTCTTTCTCCTCTGACCTCTCTCCTCTGACCTGTCTGTTCCCCACATCTCTGACCTCTCTCCTCCGACCTGTCTGGTCCCCACATCTCTGACCTCTCTCCTCTGACCTCTCTCCTCTGCCCTCTCCTCTGACCTCTCTCCTCTGACCTGTCTGGTCCCCACATCTCTGATCTCTCTCCTCTGCCCTCTCCTCTGACCTCTCTCCTCTGACCTGTCTGGTCCCCACATCTCTGACCTCTCTCCTCTGCCCTCTCCTCTGACCTCTCTCCTCTGACCTGTCTGGTCCCCACATCTCTGACCTCTCTCCTCTGCCCTCTCCTCTGACCTCTCTCCTCTGACCTGTCTGGTCCCCACATCTCTGACCTCTCTCCTCTGACCTCTCTCCTCTGCCCTCTCCTCTGACCTCTCTCCTCTGACCTGTCTGGTCCCCACAATTCTGACCTCTCTCCTCTGACCTCTCTCCTCTGCCCTCTCCTCTGACCTCTCTCCTCTGACCTGTCTGCTCCCCACATCTCTGACCTCTCTCCTCTGACCTGTCTGCTCCCCACATCTCTGACCTCTCTCCTCTCACCTCTTCCTCAGGTGCCTCTGGAGGTGTCCGGGCAGCTCATCCTCTGCCTGTCGGGCTCTGGGGCGAGTGATCTCATGATGGAGGGAGGAGGGCTCGGGTGAGATCTTGTGATTCTTCATCTCCCGGGCGACGCTTCACCAGAGACAAAGAGACAACAAACAATGGCCTCTGCGCCTCCCGATGTCAGGACTGTGCTGGGACATCAGCTGTGAGCACATGAGTATGTGAACAGGCTGTAATAGCGACAGGTGCTGCCCCCAATGGTACGGTGCAGCCCCTCGCTGAACAGTGCCAACTCTAAGGGTACGGGGCAACCACTTGCGGTACCTCGCTCCCCTCACGGTACAGTGTCACCCCAAAGGGTACGGTACAACCCCTCAGGGTACTATGCTCCCCCCCATGGTTCGGTGCCACCCCCCGTGGTACGATGCCACCCCCCGCAGTACGATGCCACCCCCCGAAGTACGATGCCACCCCCCATGGTACGGTGCCACCCCCCGTGGTACGATGCCACCCCCCCACAGTACGATGCCACCCCCATGGCACAATGCCACCCCCCGCAGTACGATGCCACCCCCCATGGTTCGGTGCCACCCCCCATGGTACGATGCCACCCCCCCGCAGTACGATGCCACCCCCATGGTACGATGCCACACCCCGCAGTACGATGCCACCCCCATGTTACGATGCCACCCCCCGCAGTACGATGTCACCCCCCCAGGTACGATGTCACCCCTCCGTTCCCCAGTACGATGTCACCCCCCGCAGTACGATGTCACCCCCATAGGTATGATGCCACCCCCCGCAGTACGATGCCACCTCCCGCGGTACGATGCACCCCTGTTGTACGATGCCACCCCTGAAGTACGATGCCACCCCCCGCAGTACGATGCCACCCCCATGGTTCGGTGCCACCCCCCGCATTACGATGTCACCCCTGTGGTACGATGCCACCCCCCGCAGTACAATGCCACCCCCATGGTACGATGCCACCCCCCATGGTACGATGCCACCCCCCCGCAGTACGATGCCACCCCCATGGTTCGGTGCCACCCCCCGCATTACGATGTCACCCCTGTGGTACGATGCCACCCCCCGCAGTACGATGCCACCCCCATGGTACGATGCCACCCCCCATGGTACGATGCCACCCCCCGCAGTACGATGCCACCCCCATGGTTCGGTGCCACCCCGCAGTACGATGCCCCCCATGGTACGATGCCACCCCGCAGTACGATGCCACCCCTCGCAGTACGATGCCACCCCCATGGTTCGTGCCACCCCCGCAGTACGATGCACCCCCAATGGTTCTGTGCCACCCCCCGTGGTACGATGCCACCCCCGCAGTACGATGCACCCCCATGTACGATGCCACCCCCGCAGTACGATGTCACCCCCGCAGTCGATGTCACCCCTCGAGGTACGATGTCACCCCCGCAGTACAATGTCACCCCCCGCAGTACGATGTCACCCGGTACGATGCACCCGCAGCATGCCCATGGTACGATGCCCCCCCCCGCAGTACTGCCACCTCTTGTCGATGCCACCCGGGTCGATGCCACCCCCCGGTACGATGCCACCCCAGTACGATGCCACCCCCGCGTACGATGCCACCCCCCTGGTCGGTGCCACCCCGTGTACGATGCCACCCCCGCAGTACGATCACCCCGGTACTGCCACCCGCATACGATGCACCCCGTACGATGCCCCCAGTACGATGTCACCCCCGCATACGATGCACCCCGGTACATGCACCCCCGCATACGATGCACCCCGCGTACATGTCACCCCTGGTAGATGCCACCCCCGCAGTACATGCCACCCGTACCCACCCCGTGTACGATGCCACCCTGGTCGTGCCACCCCGCAGTACGATGCCCCCATGGTCGTGCCCCCCCATACGATGCACCCCTGGTACGATGCCACCCCAGTCGTGCCACCCGGTACGATGCCACCCCCATGGTCGGCCACCCCCCGTACGATGCCACCCCGGTCGTGCCACCCCGATACGATGCCCCGGTACGATGCCCCCCCCGCAGTACGATGCCACCCTGGTACGATGCCACCCCAGTACATGCCACCCCGCAGTACGATGCACCCCGGTCAGTGCACCCCCCGCAGTACGATGCACCCCATGGTACGATGCCACCCCCCGCAGTACGATGCCACCCTCTGGTCGGTGCCACCCTGTACGATGCCACCCCCGCGTACGATGCCACCCCCATGGTACGATGCCACCCGCAGTACGATGCACCCCCCATCGTCACCCCCAGGTACGATGCCCCCGCAGTACGATGCACCCCGGTACGATGCACCCGGTACGATGCCACCCCAGTACGATGCCACCCGCGTACGATGCACCCCGGTAGATGCCACCCCGAGTACGATGCCACCCCCCGCAGTACGATGCACCCATGGTTGGTGCACCCCGCATTACGATGCACCCCGTGGACGATGCCACCCCAGTTGTACGATGCCCCCTGTACGATGCCACCCCCGCAGTACGATGCCACCCATGGTTCGGTGCACCCCCGCATTACGATGTCACCCTGTGGTACGATGCCACCCCCGCAGTACATGCCACCCATGGTACGATGCCACCCCCATGACGATGCCACCCCGCAGTCGATGCCACCCCCTGGTTCGTGCCACCCGCATACGTGCACCCCTGGTACGATGCCCCCCGCAGACATGCCCCCCCATGGTCGTGCCACCCCGCAGTACATGCCCCATGTCGTGCCACCCCGCAGTACGATGCCACCCCCTGGTACGATGCCACCCCCGCAGTACATGCCACCCCGACATCACCCTGTCGTGCCCCCCCACATGCACCCCAGTTTGCACCCTGGTACGAGCCCCGTACGATGCCCCAGTACATGCCACCCCACAGACCCGACATGCACCCCCGTACGTGTCACCCCAGTACATCACCCCCAGTTCCCCCCCCCCCCCCCCCCCCCCCCCCCCCCCCCCCCCCCCCCCCCCCCCCCCCCCCCCCCCCCCCCCCCCCCCCCCCCCCCCCCCCCCCCCCCCCCCCCCCCCCCCCCCGTCGTCACCCCCGCATTACGATGTCCCCCTGGTCATGCACCCCCCCAGTACATGCCCCCTGGTACGTGCACCCCCAGGTCGTGCCACCCCCGCGTACGATGCCACCCCCTGGTCGTGCCACCCCCAGACCCACCCCCGAGTCCCCCCCCGCGTACGATCCACCCCCTGGTACGATGCCCCCCCCGCACATACGATGCACCCCGCAGTACTGCCACCCCCTGGACGATCCCCCCCGCAGTACGATTTCCCCCCCTCGTATACCCCCTCAGGTCATGTCACCCCCCGTACGATGTCCCCCCCGCAGTACGATGTCACCCCCATGGTACGATGCCACCCCCCGAGTACGACCACCTCCCGGTACGATGCCACCGTGGGATGCCACCCGTACGATGCCACCCCCCGCAGACGATGCACCCCAGGTTCGGGCCACCCCCGCATTCGTGCCCCGTGTACGATGCCACCCCCCGCAGTACAATGCCACCCCGTCATGCCACCCCCGGTACGATGCCACCCCCCAGTACGATGCCACCCCCAGTCGATGCCACCCCCCGCAGTACTGTCACCCCGGCAGTAGCCACCCCCAGTACGATGCCACCCCAGATGTACGATGCCACCCCCATGGTACGATGCCACCCCCGCATGACGATGCCACCCCTGGTCGTGCCACCCCCCCGTACGTGCCACCCCATGGTACGTCCACCCCCGCAGTACATGCCACCCCCATGGTACGGTGCCACCCCCGCAGTACGATGCCACCCCATGGTTCGGTGCCACCCCCCGCAGTACGATGCCACCCCCATGGTTCGGTGCCACCCCCGCAGAGACACTGTATCTACAGCGACACAATGGCGGACACCTCTAGTAAAAGTGGAGAAGTTGATATTATGATGGAGCTGGGGGACTACAAATGTCAGAATTCCCCCATCTATAAAAACTATTGTGGACAAGAAGGTCAAGGACCAATCAGATTGCAGGTTACCAAACACGTTGCTATGGGCAACACTGAGGCCCTGACGGTGCATCCGGCTGTGAGCGCAGGCCTCAACCATAAACCCTCTCCCTTTTCTGATTGGCTGAGAACACTTCTCAATTTGCATACTACACATAGGGGCGGAGCATTCACCATTTCTAGGGGCATTTTATATAACTGAGCGGTTTGCCTGCGGATTTTATCAGTGTTAATTATTTATACCCCAAAAATAAAAATCACATGACAGATGAAACTCCCCTTTAAGATCAGGTGACCCAAAATGGCGGCTCCCGGCTCTTACAGGGACTAATGACGTCACACGCGCCCGCCATCTTTCCTGTCTCAGCCGTACCTTTCTGGTGTTAGCCCGATGTTCTGGTAAGACACGCCCCTAACGGAGTGATTGGTAGAACACAGCACACGGACACGCCCACCAGCGGTTGATTAGTTGAAGAGTTCACATGGTCACGCCCCCTCGCAATTTTAATTGTGGTTGGTCAGAGCGTGCAGTGGGCGGGGCAGTGACTGTAACCATGGTGAGTGACGGAGTCCCGTAGGGGACGGCGGCCATGATGGCAGCGGCTGTCTCTGGCCGGTGCAGCGCTGTATACCGGGGGTTCAGACCCGGAGGATGGCTGCACGTCGTGTCTCACTGCTCGGCTTCACATTTAAAGCCTTTTCCACTTTTAGATTCTTGTTCCTTGAAGTCCACTGTCTGCAATAAAAAGCAGTGACTTGTGAAAAGCTGGGTGACAGGCAGTATGGCCGCCACTATCCAGGACTGTAGTCAGTGACTTGTGGAAAAGCTGGGTGACAGGCAGTATGGCCGCCACTACCCAGGACTGTACTCAGTGACTTGTGGAAAAGCTGGGTGACAGGCAGTATGGCCGCCACTATCCAGGACTGTAGTCAGTGACTTGTGGAAAAGCTGGGTGACAGGCAGTATGGCCGCCACTACCCAGGACTGTAGTCAGTGACTTGTGGAAAAGCTGGGTGACAGGCAGTATGGCCGCCAATACCCAGGACTGTAGTCAGTGACTTGTGGGAAAGCTGGGTGACAGGCAGTATGGCCGCCAATACCCAGGACTGTACTCAGTGACTTGTGGGAAAGCTGGTGACAGGCAGTATGGCCGCCACTACCTAGGACTGTACTCAGTGACTTGTGGGAAAGCTGGGTGACAGGCAGTATGGCCGCCACTACCCAGGACTGTACTCAGTGACTTGTGTGAAAGCTGGGTGACAGGCAGTATGGCCGCCACTACCCAGGACTGTACTCAGTGACTTGTGGGAAAGCTGGGTGACAGGCAGCATGGCCGCCAATACCCAGGACTGTAGTCAGTGACTTGTGGGAAAGCTGGGTGACAGGCAGTATGGCCGCCAATACCCAGGACTGTACTCAGTGACTTGTGGGAAAGCTGTGTGACAGGCAGTATGGCCGCCACTACCCAGGACTGTACTCAGTGACTTGTGGGAAAGCTGGGTGACAGGCAGTATGGCCGCCACTACCCAGGACTGTACTCAGTGACTTGTGGGAAAGCTGGGTGACAGGCAGTATGGCCGCCACTACCCAGGACTGTAGTCAGTGAGTTGTGGGAAAGCTGGGTGACAGGCAGTATGGCCGCCACTACCCAGGACTGTAGTTAGTGACTTGTGGGAAAGCTGGTGACAGGCAGTATGGCCGCCACTACCCAGGACTGTACTCAGTGACTTGTGGGAAAGCTGTGTGACAGGCAGTATGGCCGCCACTACCCAGGACTGTACTCAGTGACTTGTGGAAAGCTGGGTCAGCCAGTATGGCGCCACTACCAGGACTGTATCAGTGACTTGTGGGAAAGCTGGGTGACAGGCAGTATGGCCGCCACTACCCAGGACTGTACTCAGTGACTTATGGGAAAGCTGGGTGACAGGCAGCATGGCCGCCACTACCCAGGACTGTACTCAGTGACTTGTGGGAAAGCTGGGTGACAGGCAGTATGGCCGCTTCTACCCAGGACTGTACTCAGTGACTTGTGGGAAAGCTGGGTGACAGGCAGTATGGCCGCCACTACCCAGCACTCTACTCAGTGACTTGTGAGAAAGCTGGGTGACAGGCAGCATGGCCGCCACTACCCAGCACTCTACTCGGTGACTTGTGGGAAAGCAGGGTGCCAGGCAGTATGGCCGCCACTACCCAGGACTGTACTCAGTGACTTGTGAGAAAGCTGGGTGACAGGCAGTATGGCCGCCACTACCCAGGACTGTACTCAGTGACTTGTGGGAAAGCTGGGTGACAGGCAGTATGGCCGCCACTACCCAGGACTGTACTCAGTGACTTGTGGGAAAGCTGTGTGACAGGCAGTATGGCCACCACTACCTAGGACTGTACTCAGTGACTTGTTGTAAAGCTGTGTGACAGGCAGTATGGCCGCCACTACCTAGGACTGTACTCGGTGACTTGTGGGAAAGCTGGGTGACAGGCAGTATGGCCGCCACTACCTAGGACTGTACTCGGTGACTTGTGGGAAAGCTGGGTGACAGGCAATGTGGCTGCCACTACCCAGGACTGTAGTCAGTGACTTGTGGGAAAGCTGGGTGACAGGCAGCATGGCCGCCAATACCCAGGACTGTAGTCAGTGACTTGTGGGAAAGCAGGGTGCCAGGCAGTATGGCCGCCACTACCTAGGACTGTACTCAGTGACTTGTGGGAAAGCTGGGTGACAGGCAGTATGGCCGCCACTACCCAGGACTGTACTCAGTGACTTGTGTGAAAGCTGGGTGACAGGCAGTATGCGCCCCCACTACCCAGGACTGTACTCAGTGACTTGTGGGAAAGCTGGGTGACCGGCAGCATGGCCGCCAATACACAGGACTGTAGTCAGTGACTTGTGGGAAAGCTGGGTGACAGGCAGTATGGCCGCCAATACCCAGGACTGTAGTCAGTGACTTGTGGGAAAGCTGGGTGACAGGCAGCATGGCCGCCAATACCCAGGACTGTAGTCAGTGACTTGTGGGAAAGCTGGGTGACAGGCAGTATGGCCGCCACTACCCAGGACTGTAGTCAGTGAATTGTGGGAAAGCTGTGTGACAGGCAGTATGGCCGCCACTACCCAGGACTGTACTCAGTGACGTGGGAAAGCTGTGTGACAGGCAGTATGGCCGCCACTACCAAGGACTGTAGCCGGTGACTTGTGGGAAAGCTGAGTGACAGGCCATATGGCCGCCACTACCCAGGACTGTACTCGGTGACTTGTGGGAAAGCTGGGTGACAGGCAGTATGGCCGCCACTACCTAGGACTGTAGTCAGTGACTTGTGGGAAAGCTGTGTGACTGGCAGTATAGCTGCCACTACCAAGTACAGTAGTCAGTGACTTGTGGGAAAGCTGTGTGACAGGCAGTATGGCTGCCACTACCAAGGACGCGTTCCTGTGCGATATCGTCAGCATGGGTGAGTTGTTAGATTGATTATTATTATTGTGGCGGTGTCTTTGAGCCGCACATACCAGGGCTTTGGGATACTCGGCACCGAGCCCGTTGAAGTCTATGGGGAATGTCACAAGTAGCGCAGCTCGGTCCGTTGCCCTGGGCGCTCATTCAAAGGGGGAATATTTACAGGGGATTTTAGGAATAGTTTGTGACGCCACCTGTGGTTTCTGATCAAGGTGACCAGCGCTGCAGGGTGAATCCTCTGAGGGTTGGGGCAGCAAGGTGGTAAGTCTCCCACAGGTGAGACTAGATGGATCCCTCAGGGTGTAATGGCGGTGCAGGGTGCGGGCAATAAGTCAGTCACACACAAGTCAGTCTCTTTCCATACCTTTACTTGTGATGGTGTCAGGTATGTCCCAGGAGGCTGCTCAGGGTGGAGTATGTACATCCAGGTAATCGCCAAGTAGGTTTAAGGCCTCCTTTCCCTTTAAAGTGTATGAGTCCTAACCTGCGTGAAGTCAAGTTTAACTCTGAATAGCACAGCTTCGCCCGGCCAACATTGTGATGGAAGTCTTCTTGTGGCAAGAACTAAGTCTTCAATGCAGCGTCCCGCTAAACTCCTGTTCTGCCTGACCCCGGTTACGTATCGGCACTTAGGGCTGCCCTCTGTGACTTGAAGTCCAGCAGGGATTCCGGTGTTTCTCCTACTAGCCGTGAAGGTTCTAGCAAGTCTTCGGACCCGGTGTCCGGTTAGCAGAGTGGAGGTGCTATGTCACCTATGGCACTCCTTCCTTCAGTCACCACTCGCCCGTCGCCCTACTCTCACCCTTAACATAAGCACGGGTAGCAGTAGGTGTAGTCGTCAGCTTTCTTCCTTCCACAGCTCACTCACTGTTTCTCAGTTAACTCGATGTTCTGACAACTGTAGTCCCCTTCCTTCTTTCCTTCAAAGACTCTGTCCAGAGTGGCTATCAGGACCTTCCATCAGACTGATTTCATGCTCGCTCTGAGAGTCACTTTCCACTTGCATAAGGTACTAACAGTCCGTCTGTACTGAGGTAAGTTTTCAATCTTCCTCCTCTGTCTCTGACTAGAATGTCTCTGACAGGAAATCCACAGAATGACTCACTCCTGAATCACTGCAACCACTGAACTATGACTGACTTAATTGCTACGACTCTCACACCCTTAAATAGTCTAAGGTTCCCTCTAGTGGTAATTTAGGAAAGTGTGAGTGATGTGAATGAATATCAGGTTTTGCAATTACCTTTCAATACATACTCCTGGAAACATGTGTACCAAGCGCAGCTGGGCCACACATCCCCCCCTAGTTATCGTCAGCACTCCCGGGCTGAAAAAGGAAAAACAATTTTTATAATAACATCAACATCATAACTCTTCCCTTGCGGGAGGTAAGGACACTTTAACGTTACATTGTGTACAAATTGCAAATATAGAAAAATATCAAAATACTTTTCACAATAAATACAATATTCTTGTGAAGGACCCGCACCAAAAACCTCCCACGTGGGTCCTGGGTGGGCTGCAGGACTTCGTTGCTGCAGACCTCACTCAAGGCCACACCATACGGGTTTTTCTTCAGAGGTAGGTATGGCTTTATGTAAAACCAAGATGGGACACCGAAGTGTCAACTATTCACAATTAAAGTTTTTGGGCTGGCAAAGTCCTCAGCCACGCAGTCCTTTGGATAAGAACATTTCAATTAGAAAAATCACATTTCTATAATACTTCACATAAATACTTTGTTACTTATTACCCAACTGGGGTATTCTACTTCAAATTATGCATACTATGCAAACATCATCACATATTATCAATAAAGTGCAAATTCTTCTTTAACTTTGTACAGATGCAGTAAACCCTGTCTGGGTCCTACTGTTCTTCTTTGCAAATTGTAGTGACTTCTTCCACACCTGGGGCTGGAAGCAAGCGGTGCGATCTGGAACGCATCACTAACATATCATGTCCTGCTACCTGTGTCTGGGTAGCCACAGTCCTTGTTTCACTTTTGCGATTGCTTTTGCGACTTCCTGGAGGCCTTACAGACCGCCTCTTCTAAGTACAGGTCTTCCAATGATGACGCAGATTTGCACAGTGGCTTAATTGGAGACGCACTGGCTGGTTGCGTTGCAGAATAAGATGCTGGACAGGAAGCAGGTGCGCGCAGTGGCTCAGTTGAAAACGCACAAGGCTTTTGCGATGCAGAGTAAGATGCTGTATATGATGCAGGGCACGATGCAGGTGCGCGGCCTGGCGCTGATGGGGTTGTGACTTGGGACACTGAGACATGGGGAACATTGCCGGCTTCAGGGACGGGGTCGCTGACTCGGGAGACATTCAAGGCATACCACCCCTTAAGGCCCCAGTGTCGCGTGTAGGTGACGATATCCCCTATCAAGAGATCCCTTCCCGGGTGCCCCTCTGGCAGGTGAGACTCCACATCCCTGCGGTTGACGAATACCTCCTGGTACAGGCCTGGCTCATGGATGAACCCCCAGCCTCCCCGGAGTTTAAAGTCTCTAATGGCCCCCTGGCGCCGCGGTTCCAGGAGCGTACCTTTATCTCTCCTGACGTTTTCTTTATCAGCGAGATCCTTTTCCCGGTACCTCTGGCGAAGCTGCTGCGCCTCTCTCTGCTCCCACTGCTGTCGCTGCCCATGCTCCCGGCGTCGCCACTCGTTCTCCATCTGGACGGCGTATTCTACGTCGTCCAGGTACTCCATCTGCTCCCAGTCGATCTCCATCACAGACGGCTGGGTCTCCTCCGGTGTCCCTACCGGGGGACTGCATTCCGCTGCGGCCTCCAGGCCTGGCTGGCACTCTGGTGCGGGCAGGGCCTCCTCAGCCTCCTTCCCTCTTGCCGCGTCCCCGGCGGAGTCAGGATCAGCACTTTTGGAGCCGGCCTCCGGTTTTTCATCAGCCGCTTGCAGTGGTGGCGCAGGTGACATCTGCGCATCCAGGGTGGAGAGCGTCGCGTCCCACAGCAGCCGCTGTTTCAGGGCATGCCAGCTTTTCTCCATCGCTTTCATTTCAGTGCGGTGTCGGGCCATGTCTTCCAACACCGCATCCACCTCCTCCACTTTCTCCATTCTTGGGTCAGTCTCCCGACCTGGGGACGGTTCAGGCACAGGCGGCAGCTCTTCAGGGGAACGGGGTCTGTGCACCGCCGCTCCTCCACACAGCGTCTCCTGTCCTTCCGCCATCTCACTCCAGGTCAGACTGTATTTTCCATCTGGAACAATCTGGTCTCTTCCGTGGAGGCGGGACTTTCGCTTCCTCTTCTTGGCATAGAGGATGAAGAGGAGGCGGATCTCCCTTGCAGTAGGGCAGGCTCTCGTATTATAATAGCACTTAGATAGGGCGCCCATAGCTTTCGCGCCACAGGGGGGGGTACGCCCATGAATGCACGCCCACCTTCTTCACCAGCGCCTCAGGGTGCGAATATGGCGGCAAAATGGCGCCAAAATCACAAAAACTGCACACAGTCTTTTTGCACAAAACAGTCCACTTTAGGCACACAGGACTCACATTCAGTAAGCTTCGTATCCTGTTCATGACGCCAAAGATGAGTCGCACACACGGGGCTTTGGGATACTCGGCACCGAGCCCGTTGAAGTCTATGGGGAATGTCACAAGTAGCGCAGCTCGGTCCGTTGCCCTGGGCGCTCATTCAAAGGGGGAATATTTACAGGGGATTTTAGGAATAGTTTGTGACGCCACCTGTGGTTTCTGATCAAGGTGACCAGCGCTGCAGGGTGAATCCTGTGAGGGTTGGGGCAGCAAGGTGGTAAGTCTCCCACAGGTGCGACTAGATGGATCCCTCAGGGGGTAATGGCGGTGCAGGGTGCGGGCAATAAGTCAGTCACACACAAGTCAGTCTCTTTCCATACCTTTACTGGTGATGGTGTCAGGTATGTCCCAGAAGGCTGCTCAGGGTGGAGTATGCACATCCAGGTAATCGCCAAGTAGGTTTAAGGCCTCCTTTCCCTTTAAAGTGTATGAGTCCTAACCTGCGTGAAGTCAAGTTTAACTCTGAATAGCACAGCTTCGCCGGCCAACATTGTGATGGAAGTCTTCGTGTGGCAAGAACTAAGTCTTCAAGGCAGCGTCCCGCTAAACTCCTGTTCTGCCTGACCCCGGTTACGTATCAGCACTTAGGGCTGCCCTCTGTGACTTGAAGTCCAGCAGGGATTCCGGTGTTTCTCCTACTAGCCGTGAAGGTTCTAGCAAGTCTTCGGACCCGGTGTCCGGTTAGCAGAGTGGAGGTGCTATGTCACCTATGGCACTCCTTCCTTCAGTCACCACTCGCCCGTCGCCCTACTCTCACCCTTAACATAAGCACGGGTAGCAGTAGGTGTAGTCGTCAGCTTTCTTCCTTCCACAGCTCACTCACTGTTTCTCAGTTAACTCGATGTTCTGACAACTGTAGTCCCCTTCCTTCTTTCCTTCAAAGACTCTGTCCAGAGTGGCTATCAGGACCTTCCGTCAGACTGATTTCATGCTCGCTCTGAGAGTCACTCTCCACTTGCATAAGGTACTAACAGTCCGTCTGTACTGAGGTAACAGTTTTCAATCTTCCTCCTCTGTCTCTGACTAGAATGTCTGACAGGAAATCCACAGAATGACTCACTCCTGAATCACTGCAACCACTGAACTATGACTGACTTAATTGCTATGTCTCTCACACCCTTAAATAGTCTAAGGTTCCCTCTAGTGGTAATCTAGGAAAGTGTGAGTGATGTGAATGAATATCAGGTTTTGCAATTACCTTTCAATACATACTCCTGGAAACGTGTACCAAGCGCAGCAGGGCCACACATCTTTATATTGTTTATCTCCCCCTATGAGAGCAGCGATCTGGACCCTGATCTAATATGCTCTTGCAGTAGGTAGAGCACTTCATGCTTTTCTGGGGATTCTTTGTCACCCTGATTGGGAACGTTATATTCTCTAGTAATAGACACTGGCTCTGATATCATTGTATTATTCTTTTGGATTTGAACACTATATTTGTCCCTTCTCACCCTTCTGCGATATGCGGCACAGTCATGAGGTACAGCTAGCGACAACCTCATCCTCAACCGCTTTGAGCTTTATATTTATTTCTATAATTCTTATATTTATTGTGATTCATATCACTGGATATTAATAAAATAATTATTTATATATCATTTAATGGTGTTTTGCTCCTATTTTTGTGTTTTTGTGTTGTGGATTGCAGTATGGAGCTCCATTGGGCATTGGGTTATATTATTATTATAGATTTTTATAGCGCCATTTGTTCCATGGCGCTTTACATGTGAAGAGGGGCAAATATAGACAAGTACAGTAAACATGAGCAATACAAGGCACACACAAGTACAGAAGAAGAGAGGACCCTGCCCGCAAGGGCTCACAGTCTACAGGGATGTGTGAGAATACACTAGGAGAGGGTAGAGCTGGTCGTGCGGTGGTTCAGTAGACTGATGGTCACTGCAGGTTGTAGGCTTGTCGGAAGAAGTGGGTCTTCAGGTTCTTTTTGAAGGTTTCCATGGTAGGTGCGAGTCTGATGTGTTGGGGTAGAGAGTTCCAGAGTATGGGAGAGGCACGGGAGAAGTCTTGTATGCGGTTGTGGGAAGAAGAGATAAGAGGGGAGTAGAGGAGGAGATCTTGAGAGGATCGAAGGTTGCGTGTGGGTATGTACCGGGAGACCATATCACAGATATATGGAGGAGACAGGTTGTGGATGGCTTTGTAGGTCATGGTTAGGGTTTTGAACTGGAGCCTCTGGACGATAGGAAGCCAATGAAGGGCTTGGCAGAGAGGAGAGGCTGGGGAATAACGGGGAGACAGGTGTATTAGTCGGGCAGCAGAGTGCAGGATGGATTGGAGTGGTGCCAGAGTGCTAGAGGGAAGGCCAGAGAGTAGGAGGTTGCAGTAGTTGAGGCGGGAGATGATGAGGGCATGCACTAGTGTTTTTGTAGTTTCATGGTCAAGGAATGCACGGATCCGGGAAATATTTTTGAGTTTGTGACGGCAGGAAGAGGCAAGGGTTTGGACATGTGGCTTGTAAGAGAGGGCAGAGTCGAGGATCACTCAGAGGCACCGAGCGTGCGGGACTGGGGAAAGTGAGCAGCCATTGACTGTTGTGAATGTGTTAGAAATGAATTCTGAGCAGAAGCTCCCTCTGGTGGTTAGAAATAGTACTGAACCATTCAATGAGGATTGGCAATCAGGAGTTACAGACTGGTCTTATATAAGGGAGGTTCCCTCCCATCATGGTTGCCGGTGATCAATTGTTCTTGTCTCAACTGTGGTTCCTGGTTCACTTGGAAGCTTGCTGAGTCTTTCCTGCATCTTCTGCTATCAGATAAGATATTTTCTTCTTTTATTTTTGTGCTTGCTTTTTGCATTGTTCCCTGCACTTCTGTGGAGGTCAGCCAGGTTCCCTCCGGGGCTTGTGCTCCTCTCAGTTTATCTGAGCCACTGTTATTTGTTCATTTGCCTTTTCCAGTTTTTTCAGTGGCTGCGGCTTAGTTTTGTGACACTAGAGAACTAATTTAGGTGGTAGAGGTCGTGTGATCTCAGGTGTTTTTGCAATTAGTAGAGTTGGTATTTTTTAGGGTTTTTTGGATTGCAGTAAGTGTCCTTCCTATCCTTTTCTGTCCAGGTAGATTGGGCCCCAACGTTTGCTCATACTATTTTCTGTCTGTGTCTGTTTTTCCTCTTGTCTAACCGCCATTACATGTTTGAGAGCTTCTTTGGGGATCTGCTCCGGGGCAGATAGCTTTCCTCTTTCTATCTTTAGGTGTAGTTAACCTCTCAGGCTGTGACGAGGCGTCTAGGACCAACGTAGGAACGCTCCACGGCTGCCTTTAGTTGTGGTTGTTAGTCAGGGTACTGCAATCCAGTAGATTCCAACCTCTCTGGTGTATTGCCGTTTTTGCCTGCTCTCCTCAGCTACCAAATCATAACAATATCACCGGCCAAACTGAAAATTATATGGTACTCAACAGAAGGGAAAAATAGTAAAAGAAAAAAGGAAGTTGTCAAAAAAATTTTTTTTTTCTCTGTTTGTTGCATTTTCTCCCTCTTTTTCTCTGGGTGCTGAGGAGGATTTTTTTTTCTCTCAATGGAGTTTGCACAGTTGTCTGGCCGTGTGGATCAGCTTGCCACTGAAGTTCGGAGTATTGCTACCTATCTTGCTAGGTTGCCGGTTGTGGAACCTAGGATACCCATGCCAGATTTATTTTTGGGGGATCGAGCTAAATTTCTGAATTTCAAAAATAACTGTAAGTTGTTTTTTGCCTTAAAACCTAAGTCCTCAGGGAACGCAGCACAGCAGGTTCAAATTGTCATCTCTCTCCTGCGCGGCGATCCTCAGGATTGGGCTTTTTCCCTGACACCTGGGGACCCTGTTTTGAGTAATGTTGATGCATTTTTTCTGGCTCTGGGGTTATTGTACGATGAACCTAATGTCATTGATCAAGCTGAAAAAACCTTGTTGGCATTAAATCAGGGGCTTGAGGACACTGAGTTGTACTGTCAGAAATTCCGAAAGTGGGCAGTCCTGACCAAATGGAATGATGATGCTTTGGCGGCCCTTTTTCGGAAGGGTCTGTCAGAGAATGTAAAAGATGTTATGGTGGGTTTCCCTGCTCCCTCTGGTCTCAATGATTCTGTGTCATTAGCGATTCAAATTGACAAACGTTTGCGTGAGCACAGAGGTATGCGTGGAATAGTGTTGCCTTGTGAACCAGCTTCTGAGTCCATGCAGTGTGATAGTGGCTTCTGGGGCACAGCGTCATGAGTTTCGAAAACGCAATGGGTTATGTTTCTACTGTGGTGACGCCTCTCATGCTATTTCAGTCTGCCCTAAGCGGGGAAGACGTTTTGCACGCTCAGTTGTCTTGGGTAGTGTTCAGACTAAATTTCTGTTGACTGTTACCCTGATTTGCTCCCTGTCCACATTTTCTGCTCAGGCTTTTGTTGATTCAGGAGCAGCTATTAACCTGATGGATTTTGATTTTGCTAAACGTTGTGGGTTTCCCTTGATACCCCTACGGAAGTCTATTCCCCTACTGGGGATTGATTCTACCCCTTAGGCTGAGAATAAACCCCAGTTCTCTACTCAGGTGATAATGAGGGTTGAACCAGATCATCAGGAGAGTTGCAAATTTTTGGTGCTGTATAATCTGCATGACATTATTGTACTGGGTTTCCCTTGGTTACAGTCTCATAATCCTGTTTTGGATTGGAAATCTGTGTCTGTGACCAGTTGGGCCTGCCAATGTATTAATGCCAACACTCCTGTTTTTTCTGCCTCTCCCCAGGCTCAGGATGTTCCTGACTTTTTGACTGATTTTTCTGATGTGTTTAGCGAAAGTAAATCTGCATCCTTGCCCCCCATAGGAGCTATGACTGCGCTATTGAATTAGTGCCTGGTAGTGCCTTTTTAACTTGTCTGTACATGAACACGATGCTATGCGATCTTATATCAAGGAGTCATTGGAGAAGGGTCATATCAGACCATCCTCTTCACCCTTGGGTGCCATTTTTTTCTTTGTGGCCAAAAAGGATGGTTCATTAAGGCCGTGTATTGATTATCGTCTCTTGAACAATATCACTGTGAAATATCAATATCCGTTACCCTTGATTTCTGACCTGTTTTCCAGGGTGAAAAGTGCTACTTGGTTTACCAAGCTTGACCTCAGGGGGGCGTATAACCTTATTCGCATTAAGCACGGGGATGAATGGAAGACGGCATTTAATACCCCAGAGGGGCATTTTGAGTACCTAGTGATGCCCTTTGGGCTCACTAATGCTCCTTCCGTCTTCCAGTCCTTCATGAATGACATTTTCAGGGATTTTGTGGATAAATTTCTGATTGTTTATTTGGATGATATCTTGATTTTTCCAATGATTGGGACTCTCATGTGAAACATGTTCGGACTGTGTCCCAGATTTTGAGAGAGAATGCTCTGTATGTGAAGGGATCAAAGTGTCTTTTTGGCGTACAGAGGATCTCATTTCTGGGATTCATTTTGTCTCTGTCTGTTATTGAAATGGACCCGGTCAAGGTTCAGGCCATCTGTGATTGGGTCCAACCTACTTCATTAAAGGCTCTTCAGAGATTCTTGGGTTTTGCCAATTTTTATCGTAAATTTATTGGTAATTTCTCTGTTATTTTTAAACCATTGACTGATTTGACCAAAAGGGGTTCTGATGTGGTGAATTGGCCTCCTGAGGCAGTCTCTGCGTTTCAGGAACTTAAGCAGAGATTCACTTCTGCTCCTGTTCTACGGCAGCCTGATGTTTCTCTGCCATTTCAGGTGGAGGTTGATGCCTCTGAAATTGGGGCAGGTGCCGTTTTGTCCCAAAGAGATCCTGAGACCTCTAAAAGTAACCCTTGTGCCTTTTTCTCTCGAAAATTTTCTCCAACTGAACGTAATTATGACGTGGGTAATCGGGAGTTATTGGCCATGAAGTGGGCTTTTGAAGAGTGGAGACATTGGCTGGAGGGAGCCAAACATCAGTGGTGGTCCTCACGGACCATAAGAATCTGGTTTATCTGGAATCAGCCAAGCGACTTAATCCTAGACAGGTCAGTGGGCCTTGTTTTTTCATAATACAAAAATCACACTGGCGCAACCCAAAAAAACTACGTGCATGTAAGTATAAACAAAGGACAGTGTGGTGCCCTGTTGCATGTACGAACACCTGAGGAGGCAGCTGGGGTTAAATTAGCCACTGTGTACTAATGACTAAAAAGAGGGAAGAACTGAGATAAAAGCATAAAATAACCCTGCGCTTCCAAAGGGAGCAGTGAAAAATAGTGCAATATGGGATTCGCTTTAATGCTGACACAAATGAGAACTGTATTAAACTTGTATCTATTGGTGTCAGTGGTGACTTACTTGGCTCTCATGTGCTGCGTCAGGTTTTAATTGTGGAACCCGTCAGAGATGGTGCGTAGGCTCCTGTGCTGTGGATGGTCTGGAAAGGAGGGTAACGATCTTGGCTCCTGTGTATTAAACCGGGCTTAGAAGTATAAAAGCCTGTCAGAGTTCTGTGTAAAAGTGCCGTAGGCGTGGAGGGTCCGGTGTGAAATTAGGAGATCCTGCAAGGGAGCGTCCTCCCTGACACGCAGGAAAACTCCTGAGCTGACGTGCAGCTGGGGTGATGCCGTGCGGCTGCCTCCGGCCGAGAGGAGCCGCTTAGAGAAAGCGAAAGCGGCTGATGAAGAAGGCCTGAGAGCCTTTGAAACGCGTTGGATACTATCTTGACCCATCTCAGCTCCCATACGGCGGTGACGTCACCCGCTCCTTCCCCATCCCTTTCGCTTTCTCTAAGCGGCTCCTCTCGGCCGGAGGCAGCCGCACGGCATCACCCCAGCTGCACGGCAGCTCAGGAGTTTTCCTGCGTGTCAGGGAGGACGCTCATTTGATATGAAGTGAGGCTATGTCTGTAAGAGGGAGGAGGGACTCAGAGAGCAATGGCAAATTGAGGTGTTTGAGATTTCTGCGAGGGTGAGTGAGTTTGTGGAGTGGGGGTTGTGCACTAGAAGAGGTGAGAGAAGAGAATGTCAGTAGGTTGTGGTTACACAGGGGAAGGGGTGAGTTAGTGAGATTAGTAAGGGAGCAGAGGCAGGTGAAGATAAGGTCGAGCGTGTGACCATCTTTGTGGGTGGCCGCAGAGGACCATTGAGTGAGGCCAAAGGAGGCAGTGAGCGATAAAAGTTTAGAGGCCGCTAGGGTGGAAGCATCAATGGGGATGTTGAAATCACCCATGATGATAGTGGGGATGTCGACAGAGAGGAAATGGAGCAGCCAGGTGGTGAAGTGAACGAGAAAGGTGGAGATGGCAAGTTCTGGGGGGCAGTAGATGACAGCCAGCTGGAGGTTGGAGGGGAGTAGATGCGGACGGAGTGCACCTCAAATGAGGGATTAGTAGCGGAGGGGGGTAGTGGAATTGGGGTAAAGGAGCAGGTATCAGATAGGAGCAAACCAACTCCTCCACCACTTTTGTTGCTGGGGCGGGGGTGTGAGATAGGTGGAATCCACTGTATGAGAGTGCAGCTGGTGAGGCTAAGTCAGAGGGTGTGAGCCAGGTTTCGGTGATGCCAAGGAAGGAGAGTTTATTGGTGATGAAGAGGTCGTGGATAAATGACAGTTTATTGCAGACAGAGCGTGCATTCCATAGTGCTCCAGGTAGGGGGACCGGGGGAGTGGGGGCTGGGTGAATGGGTTTGAGGTTATCATGGTTGCGGAGGTGTGTAGAGGATCGTGGCAGGGTGATAGAAGTGAGTGTGGGGATGAGTTGAGGAGGGCCAGGATTTGGGGATATGTCACCAGCAATGAGTAGTAATAGACAGAGCGTTAGAAGGTGGAACAGGATAAGACATGGTGTGGCCGTGTGTTTCTGGAGAAAAAGGATTGTACGTGGAGGAACAGTTCTGTAAGGTTCTTTGTCTCTTTTGACATGTCCTTGAAACTCAGTTTTCCGTCGGCCATTTTGCTTTCTGTCTTGCTGCAGCTATCTTGCCCTCAGTTAATATGGAGGTTCCAGCTTTCATGTTCCCGCCCTGATTCTCTCCTCTTGCTTCTTAAGCAGCCTCAGCTGAACAATCAGTGCTCCTGAATCAAGCTTCAGTCAGCCTGTGACCTGACTCCTGGAAACCTAGGATTTTGGACTCCAGCTATTTCTATTACTTTGGAACACTTTTGGACTCTGGAAACCTGCTGTCTGGTGAATCCATGTTTGCAGAGGAATTACGGTACAGAGAAGAGATCCTGAACCTGCTTTGGAGAGTTATTGTAGAGCTTGAAGTTACTCTGGCCTGCTGTGTCTCCTGCCTCTGTTCCTGCAAACTGTGTGACCTTTTCTGCATGCTTGTATGAAGTAATACAAGTCATTTCATATCAACCTGTGTCTCATGTGTTTTCCTCGCACCCAAGCACAAGACGCTATAGGAACTGTACACTATACATGACAAGATTCAGGAGCCAATGTTTAGTGTCTGCTGGGTCTGGGAAAGCCGTGTCTGCTGTGACTGTGGATATCAGATGTCCGTTTAATACCTTCTGTGATGACAGTGGTTGTGACTTCTCACAACCATTCCAGGTGAGCGCATTCCTTAAATGTTACTCTGGAGTGTTACCACAGGTAAACACTATTGTTTTTTTTTTTCCTTTTCTCTTCTCCTTCCAGCACTTCTGCCTTAAAAGATCTGGAAGATGGAGGCCCGCATAAAGGAGCTTTGCGGAGTGACTGATACAATCCTTGCAGATATACAGACTATAAAGACCCGTTTTGCAAGCCTACAGGACCTCACTAATCATAATTTGCAAGTGTTTGGACAAACTACCCAGGAATTACGAGCCAGGATTGAGGCTCTAGAGGAACGAGTCCAGGCTCCTGCCATAACCCCGAGTTCTGGGATCCCCAAGTTACCTCCTTTTCGTTTTGGCGGTGAACATGAGAAATTCAGGGGATTTATTAACCAATGCAATCTATTTTTCTCTGCACATGCTTCACAATTTCCCACTGAACGATCCAAAGTGCTTACTATAATCATGTTGCTTACCAATAAGGCTTTGATGTGGGCAAACCCTCTGATTGAGACTGAGGATGATTGTTTGAATCACCTTGATGCTTTTATTTCAGCCATGGGCAGGTGTTTGATGACCCCAATCGAGGTGCAACAGCTGAAGCAGCCATGTTAACTTTGCGCCAAGGTAAGCGTTCAGTAGCCGAATATGCCTTGGATTTCAGGAGATGGGCTCTTGATACCACTTGGGACACTTCCGCCAAAAAATCTATTTTTCGGAAAGGGTTGTCTCCACTGATTAAGGATGAACTTGCTCGTGCCGACCCTCCCACTGCGTTAGGTGACTTTATTAACTATTGTATCCGTATTGATGCTCGTCTGACTGAACGCAGACAAGAGAGATGGTTCGAAAATAATCGCACTAACCTTTTCCTACCTCCCTCCTCAGCTAAGGAACCTTTGAGTAGGATCACAAGGGAACCAGAACCTGAACCCATGCAGGTGGACTCTTTACAAAGACGGGTTAGTGATGCACGCAAAGAACATCGTATAAAGGAAAATCTATGTTTTTACTGTGGTAAGTCAGGGCACTTCATTATAAACTGCCCCAGCCGTTCTCGTAAGACTACTGCAGCAGTCATTCACTGTGAGTGTTGCGAGAGGAGCTCTGTCATGTCCGAGCCTCAGGCTCCAGAGAGATCTGCTGCAAGAGATCTTGATTTTTCGGACTTAAACTCTGTTAGTTCTGGGGACAATGACGGTATAAACGCTGCAATTTTTCAGGTTTCCTCAGCGGTGTCCCAGCTGAGTTGTAAAAGAAACAATTCTCATTGCTTCCTTTCCATCAAACTCTGGGTTGACTCAGTCTGGGTGTCTAGCTCTGCTATGATCGACTCAGGAGCAAGTGGAAATTTTATGGATATCTCCTTTGCTCTGAAACAGGGATACGTTCAGTGAAGAAGGCTACTCCAGTACAGATGGAGACTGTGGATGGCTCCCTGCTGACCTCTGGACCAGTGGATCAGGAAACAGAGCCTTTGAGGGTCCTTATGGGTAAAGATCATCAGGAGAAAATGTCTTTTATGCTTATCTCTTCTCCCCACTTTCCCATTATTCTAGGGCTACCATGGCTACAGGCGCAGAATCCTACGATTAACTGGGAGACCAAGGAATTACACTTTCCGGAGAAACAGATGAGTCAAGGAGTTTCAGCTTGCTCTGTTCCTAAAGGAACCATGTCAGTCCCTGAACTACCAGCTGTATACCAGGACTATGTGGATTTATGTGACAAGAAGAACGCTGATCAGCTTCCTCCTCACCGTCCATATGATTGTCCAATCGAATTATTGCCTGGAGCCGAGATACCTTTTGGTAAGATCTACCCCCTAGCGGGGCCCGAGCTAAAAGCTTTGAAGGACTACATAGATGAAAATCTAGCCAAAGGCTTCATACGCCCCTCTTCATCTCCCGCAGGTGCACCCATCTTCTTTATGAAGAAGAAAGATGGATCTCTGAGACCCTGCATAGACTATAGGGAACTCAATAAGGTTACTATTAGAAACCGTTATCCATTGCCTTTAATCCCTGAGTTGTTGGAGAGAGTGCGGCACGCCAAAATTTTCTCTAAACTGGATCTCCGTGGGGCCTATAACTTGGTCCGTATTAGACCTGGGATGAATGGAAGACTGCATTCAGGTCACGCTATGGACACTTTGAATATCTAGTTATGCCTTTTGGTCTGAGTACCGCCCCAGCCACTTTCCAACACTTGGTGAATGACATCTTCAGGATCTCCTAGATACATTTGTGGTGATTTATCTGGATGATATTCTAATTTTTTCTAACTCCACAGAGGAACATCATGGACATGTGAGAATGGTCTTAGAACGCCTAAGACAAAACCATCTCTACATCAAACTTGAAAAGTGTGAATTCCATAGGACCGAAATTCAATTTCTGGGGTATGTACTATCTACGCAAGGGATTAGTATGGATGGAAGCAAGACCCAAGCCATCAAGGATTGGCCAATTCCTAGAAATGTGAAGGAGGTGCAGGCCTTCATCGGGTTTGCCAACTTCTATAGACGTTTCATTAGGAATTTCTCTGAGGTAGTGTCACCTATCACCCAACTTACCCGGAAACAGTCTAGGTTCTCCTGGACCCCGCAAGCGCAGGAAGCATTTTTCTGTTTAAAGGATAAATTTACCACTGCACCTATCTTAGTACATCCCAACCCCGAGCTTGCCTTCATAATAGAGGTGGATGCTTCAGACTGTGCCGTTGGAGCTATACTCTCAGAGAACAGGTGAGAAGAATGTCTTGCATCCCTGTGCCTTCTTTTCCCAGCAGTTGTCTTCGGCTGAGAGGAACTACGATGTGGGCAATAGAGAATTGTTGGCCATTATTGCCGCCTTCAAGGAATGGAGACACCTTCTTCAGGGAGCTGCACAGCAAATAGTCGTCCTGACAGACCATCGTAACCTTGAATTTATCAGGTCGGCTAAGTGCCTGACTCCTCGCCAGGCTCGCTGGAACTTTTCCTAAACCAATTTAATTTGTAATTTCTTATAGACCAGGATCGCGCAAGAGGCTGATGCACTCTCTAGGATTCATTCAGCAGAGACACGTCCACTTACTCCTCCTAAGACTATTCTTCCTGACTCTAGATTCCTGGGAGTGATTCATAATCAAGACCTACTTAAGGACATCAAGGAAGCATACCATGCGGATTCTTTGTTGGCTCAACCCCCAAGGGACGTAAGTCTTGTTTTTAAGAATGGTGTGTGGATTCAGGGACAACGTCTGTATATACCTGAAACAGTCAGATTGAGAGTATTGCAACTCATCCACGATTCCAAGATAGCCGGGCATAGGGGAATTCTAAAGACACAAGAATTTCTTTCTCGTTTGTTTTGGTGGCCCACTTACAGGAAAGATGTTTTAAACTATGTCACTTCATGTGAAGTCTGTGCAAGATGCAAAACACCTCGCTCCTCACCAACTGGTCTGTTACAACCTCTTCCCACCCCGTCCCGCCCGTGGGGATCCATTTCTATGGACTTCATTGTGGAGTTACCAACCTCTCAAGGGAAGAACACCATTCTAGTGGTGGTTGATCGTCTAACAAAGGCAGCTCATTTTATCCCTTGTGTCGGTTTACCCACTGCAAAACAGACATCAGACTTAATGATTAAGAATGTGTTTCGCTTACATGGAGTACCGGATGAGGTCATTTCGGATCGAGGGGTGCAATTCACTTCAAGGTTTTGGCAAAATTTCTGTGCCGCATTGGACATTAAAGTAAACCTTTCTTCTGCTTTTCATCCTCAGACTAATGGACAGACAGAACGAACCAATCAGACCCTGGAGCAGTATCTCCGCTGCTTTATCTGCCACCTACAAGATGATTGGGTGGATCTACTTCCACTGGCTGAGTTCTCTTATAACAACTCTCAGAGCGCCTCCACTAAGCAGTCTCCTTTTTACTCCAATCTAGGTTATCATCCTAACATTCTTCCTCGATTTCCCATAGATACGCCCTTGCCGGCAGTGGCTGAAAGAATCACTTCTTTACAAAAGAATATGGATCTTCTAAAGGAAAATCTAGAATTGGCTCAGGAAAGGTACAAGAAAACAGCAGATAAATTTCGTAAACCTGCACCAGCTTTCAAGGTAGGAGATTTGGTCTGGCTGTCAACCAGAAATCTTAAAATAAAGATTCCATCGTCTAAATTGGGACATAAGTACATTGGACCTTATAAGATCAGTAAGATTATAAGTGCTGTTGCTTGTCGTCTTCAACTGCCCAGAACTATGAGAATCCACCCTGTCTTTCATGTATCCCTACTAAAGGCTGCAACACCCAATAAGTTTCCTGGACGCTCTTCTCCTTGCCCTGACCCAGTGCTGGTCGATGGTCAGGAAGAATTTATGGTGGAAAGGATTCTAGATTCCAGGTTGTACAGAAATCAGTTGCAATACTTGATTAAATGGCAGGGCTACCCAGTGGAGGACAACTCATGGGAGCCAGTCAATAATGTAAATGCTCCTCGCCTGCTCCGCCAGTTTCATCAGAGGTACCCTGACAAGCCTGGTCTGAGGTCATCCGGAGGTTGTCCCTAAGGGGGGAGTAATGTAAGGTTCTTTGTCTCTTTTGACATGTTCCTTGAAACTCAGTTTTCCGTCGGCCATTTGCTTTCTGTCTTGCTGCAGCTATCTTGCCCTCAGTTAATATGGAGGTTCCAGCTTTCATGTTCCCGCCCTGATTCTCTCCTCTTGCTTCTTAAGCAGCCTCAGCTGAACAATCAGTGCTCCTGAATCAAGCTTCAGTCAGCCTGTGACCTGACTCCTGGAAACCTAGGATTTTGGACTCCAGCTATTTCCTACTGAGGAACTTTGGAACACTTTTGGACTCTGGAAACCTGCTGTCTGGTGAATCCATGTTTGTAGAGGAATTACGTTACAGAGAAGAGATCCTGAACCTGCTTTGGAGAGTTATTGTAGAGCTTGAAGTTACTCTGGAATGCTGTGTCTCCTGCCTCTGTTCCTGCAAACTGTGTGACCTTTTCTGCATGCTTGTATGAAGTAATACAAGTCATTTCATATCAACCTGTGTCTCATGTGTTTTCCTCGCACCCAAGCACAAGACGCTATAGGAACTGTACACTATACATGACAAGTTCTGAGGAGAAGGTGAGGTGTCTGGGGAGAATGGAGGGGGAAATGACTACTTCCTTACTAGGTGGGGGGATTACAGGGAATAGGAAGAAAGTAAGTAGTATGGGGGTGATAGTGAAAAGAAAAGGAAACATGGTAGTGGTGATATATTTTGTCAACTTACAGTCAAATTCCAGTCCAATTCTAGTCTAATTCAGAGCATAGTAATTAGAAATCTGTAATTTGAAAGATGGATGGTCAGACACGTCTTGGTCAGACTCATGGCTGAGACTAAATGTGCACTTGAGAGGAAGCAGCTGTGAGGGGGTTGTGGGCGTGATTACCCAGACCACATGGTCGCAGTTAAGCAGAGGTTATAAGAAAGTGGGAGGGGGCTGGCTACTCAGGTATGCATGGAAGACACAAGGGGAATGAATGCATTGTGAATACAGGAAGATGGGTAAGTGAAATGCCAGGGATACTACAGTCATGGTCAAAAGTTTTGAGAATGACAGAAATATTATATTTTCACATGATCTGCTGTCCTCTGGTTTTTATGTGTGTTTGACAGATGTTTTTATCACAGACAGAAATATAATAATTGTAAACATATGAGTAACAAAAGCTTATATTGACAGTTAGAATGAGTTAATGCAGCAAGTCAATATTTGCAGTATTGACCCTTCTTCTTCAGGACCTCTGCAATTCTCCCTGGCATGCTCTCAATCAACTTCTGGACCAAATCCTGACTGATAGCAGTCCATTCTTGCACAATCAATGCTTTCATTTTGTCAGAATTTTTAGGTTTTTGTTTGTCCACCCGTCTCTTGATGATTGACCACAAGTTCTCAATGGGATTAAGATCTGGGGAGTTTCCAGGCCATGGACCCAAAATCTCTATGTTTTGTTCCCTGAGCCATTTAGTTATCACCTTTGCTTTATGGCAAGGTGCTCCATCATGCTGGAAAAGGCATTGTTGATCGCCAAACTGCTCTTGGAGGGTTGGGAGAAGTTGCTCTTGGAGGACATTCTGGTACCATTCTTTATTCATGGCTGTGTTTTTTAGGCAAGACTGTGAGAGAGCCGATTCCCTTGGCTGAGAAGCAACCCCACACATGAATGGTTTCAGGATGCTTAACAGTTGGCATGAGACAAGACTGGTGGTAGCGCTCACCTTGTCTTCTCCGAATGAGGCGTTTTCCTGATGTCCCAAACGGGATTCATCAGAGAAAATAACTTTACCCCAGTCCTCAGCAGTCCACTGCCTGTACCTTTTGCAGAATATCAGTCTGTCCATGATGTTTTTTCTGGAGAGAAGTGGCTTCTTTGCTGCCCTCCTTGAGACCAGGCCTTGCTCCAAGAGTCTCCGCCTCACAGTGCGTGCAGATGCACTTACACCTGCCTGCTGCCATTCCTGAGCAAGCTCTGCACTGCTGGTAGCCTGATCCCGCAGCTGAAACACTTTTAAGAGACGGTCCTGGCGCTTGCTGGTCTTTCTTGGGCGCCCTGGAGCCTTTTTGGCAACAATGGAACCTCTCTCCTTGAAGTTCTTGATGATGTGATAGATTGTTGACTGAGGTGCAATCTTTCTAGCTGCGATACTCTTCCCTGTTAGGCCATTTTTGTGCATTGCAATGATGACTGCACGTGTTTCTTTAGAGATAACCATGGTTAACAGAAGAGAAACAATGATGCCAAGCACCAACCTCCTTTTAAAGTGTCCAGTGGTGTCATTCTTACTTAATCATGACAGATTGATCTCCAGCCATGTCCTCATCAACACCCACACCTGTGTTAATGGAGCAATCACTGAAAAGAGGTTAGCTGGTCCTTTTAAGGCAGGGCTGCAATGATGTTGAAATGTGTTTTGGGGATAAAGTTCATTTTCTAGCCAAATATTGACTTTGCAAGTAATTGCTGTTAAGCTGATCACTCTTTATAACATTCTGGAGTATATGCAAATTGCCATTAGAAAAAGTGAAGCAGTAGACTTATTAATTTTTACAATTTGTGTCATTCTCAAAACTTTTGTCCATGACTGTATATGCACTTCATAAACAGTCAAAAACAGAGAAAAAGCTGCATAGATGATTGCATACCATGCAGAATTAATGCAGTTCACAAAACACAGTCACAGGAATTTGGCAAAGCTGGGGAAATTTGGTGCATACCTGTAGGAAGAGGAGAAACAGCTTGATTAGAATGTTACAGATGATATTGCAGGAGCGATGAGTGGCCAAATGCATTCTAGAATTCTAGTCTAATTCAGAGAATAGTAATTAGAAATCTGTAATTGAAAGATGGATGGTCAGACACGTCTTGGTCAGACTCATGGCTGAGACTATATATGAGATATTCTATATATCTGAGCATCTTTGTCTGAGATCATGTTTCTCACTACCAAGGACTGTAGTTATTGTCTTATGGGAAAGCTGGGTGACAGGTAGTATGGCCGCCTCCACCAGGGACTGTAGTCAGTGACTTATGGGAAAGCTGGGTGACGCAGTATGATGGGACTTTATTGGTGGAGGAAGAGGCGTCTCCACAGGGTTCTAGTGTCAGGAAGGATTTACCGCTCTGTACTGTAGGAGAGCTGGATGGCCACCCATGTGCTATAACCTACTTTGCTTGTCTCCTAGTAGTCGCTGACTAATCTATGATTCCTGACATAAATCTTTATTCAGCTGCGTCCAAGTTCTGTGTTTCTGGGAAAGCTGAGTAATAATCTCGCCATCTCTACAGCGCCCCTGAAAGTCACTGGCCGGCGAGCAGAGAAAAGCTGTCACCTGGTAACTACATTCTCCTCTCATGACTTCTGAAAAGCTGAGGAACAACCACTGCCTTGTCCTGTTGCTGGTCCTGATGAAGCCGCTGTCTTTACAGGGAGCAGACCCACCAAATGCCAGACCCAAAACCACTCCTATTCCAAAATAATGGAAGAGCTCTACCAAGACTGACCCATAGGTGTCGCCAATGACACAGGTAACAAGCACAGGAGGCATGAAAGCTGTGGTGTTACATAGGACTGCAAGGGGACATCACTACATTATCTGTACTCAGAGAGTTATCACTGTGTTATCTGTGGTGTTACATAGGACTGCAGGGGACATCACTACATTATCTGTACTCAGAGAGTCATCACTGTGTTATCTGTGGTGTTACATAGGACTGCAGGTGACATCACTACATTATCTGTACTCAGAGATATCACTGTGTTATCTGTGGTGTTACATAGGACTGCAGGTGACATCTACTACATTATCTGTACTCAGAGAGATATCACTGTGTTATCTGTGGTGTTACATAGGACTGCAGGTGACATCTACTACATTATCTGTACTCAGAGAGTTATCACTGTGCTATCTGTGGTGTTACATAGGACTGCAGGTGACATCTACAACATTATCTGTACTCAGAGAGTTATCACTGTGTTATCTGTGGTGTTACATAGGACTGCAGATGACATCTACTACATTATCTGTACTCAGAGTTATCACTGTGTTATCTGTGGTGTTACATAGGACTGCAGGTGACATCTACTACATTATCTGTACTCAGAGAGTTATCACTGTGCTATCTGTGGTGTTACATAGGACTGCAGGTGACATCTACTACATTATCTGTACTCAGAGAGTTATCACTGTGTTATCTGTGGTGTTACATAGGACTGCAGGTGACATCTACAACATTATCTGTACTCAGAGAGATATCACTGTGTTATCTGTGGTGTTACATAGGACTGCAGGTGACATCTACTACATTATCTGTACTCAGAGAGATATCACTGTGTTATCTGTGGTGTTACATAGGACTGCAGATGACATCTACTACATTATCTGTACTCAGAGAGTTATCACTGTGTTATCTGTGGTGTTACATAGGACTGCAGGTGACATCTACTACATTATCTGCACTCAGAGTTATCACTGTGTTATATGTGGTGTTACATAGGACTGCAGGTGACATCTACTACATTATCTGTACTCAGTTATCACTGTGTTCTCTCTGGTGTTACATAGGACTGCAGGTGACATCTAGTACATTATCTGTACTCAGGGATTATCACTGTGTTATCTGTGGTGTTACATAGGACTGCAGGTGACATCTACTACATTATCTGTACTCAGAGAGTGATCACTGTGTTATCTGTGGTGTTACATAGGACTGCAGGTGACATCTACTACATTATCTGTACTCAGTTATCACTGTGCTATCTGTGGTGTTACATAGGACTGCAAGTGACATCTACTACATTATCTGTACTCAGTCATCACTGTGTTATCTGTGGTGTTACATAGGACTGCAGTTGACATCTACTACATTATCTGTACTCAGGGATTATCACTGTGTTATCTGTGGTGTTA